>PNEQ01082390.1:0-61537 GCA_003012365.1 Medauroidea extradentata | reverse complement strand
AGTGTTCCCGGAGTTTGGCGCATCAATTCTGGTCCATGCTGTATGTCCCACCAGGCATAGCTAGTGTTCCCGGAGTTTGGCGCATCAATTCTGGTCCACGCTGTATGTCCCACCAGGCATAGCGAGTGTTCCCGGAGTTTGGCGCATCAATTCTGGTCCAAGCTGTTTGTCCCACCAGGCATAGCGAGTGTTCCCGGCGGTGGCCCGCGACTCACCTTACACCCATGACAGGCTGGTTTCCCTGGCTGATACTCCGGAAGGGCGCACCTCCTAACTGTCGCGAAACTACCCACGGCGACTACCCGCCGTACAACACACACAACAAATATTACGTCATAAATTGATAGGGTTGCAACTGAATGTGTCATAGAGGTAGTTGTCGTCTTGAAGACTGCACGCTAGTTCAGTGACTTGCGCCTGGAGGCTATAGTGAGGTGTGTTGCGTGTGCAATGTTGTCCTTGGCTCTACGCACTTCTTGGAGTCGAACACGCTAAATACATCCACTAATGCTGCCACCTTAGTAGGTGTAAACCTCCCCTTATTAACTCAAATAGATGCATAATATTAATAGACTCACCAGCAATATTCTACACTGTCAAGACATAACATTTTATATGAATATCTAAATAACACACATAGTATTGCCCAATAAAATTTAAAACATTGTTCTGGTGCACAGTTATCATTATTTATTAATGTATTGGAAGATAATTGTTTACAGACCTATATGTTTTTTTTAATATGGAATAGTAATAAAATACTGTCAAATTTTTAAATGTACTCTTAATAGAGGATCCGAACTTACATACTTTCTCATAAAAATTAAACCCTTTTTTTCGAAACGATGTATACATTTCAGTCAGCACACTACTATAATCTCACCTGTTTTTTCGTTGTACTCAGAACAAAATGTGCCTAGTTAATTTTAGTTCTTAGTAAAAATCATTGCATTATTCACTACTTACTACTCACTAGTGATTTTACACTAACTCCCGGTGGTGCAGATCCAATAAATTAAATCAGTGACAACTACTTATAATCTGAGAATGTTCACTCACTCCGATGTTGAGTACAGACGTTGAAAACGAAAAAACTGTATATTTATTTATTAATAGGAGCTTACCATTGATCGAGACGGAACTATTTTATGTATTTATTCCACAGCAGGTTGACCTTGAAGAACGTGTACTTTACTGTCACTCCTGAGATTGGGCCACAGCTATATTGACACAACTTTGATGGCTGCAGACCATAAATACATAACTAAATAATTCGTGGTCAGTTATACATGCCACCGGTTTCTACTTTTAGAAAGAAATAAAAGCTTGACAGTTGTCAGTGCGTGTGTTAAAGTCTCGGCTGCTCTAAGGTGAGCACGTGAAACACTGGCATCTCTTATTATTGATATATCTTGTTTTAACATTGATTTACGTCCACATCTGCAGCTCTCATTAATGGTCAAAGACTTGTAACTTCATGCGTCTTGAAGTCTACCCTCAGACCACACATAAAAATATCGTAAGGCCAGATAATCGCACTCCGGTTACTGGGTACCCTAGGCAATCCGCGTACCACGAAATATGACATGAAATGAGGTCCTACAATGGAAAAGTGCCGGAATGAGAAGGGCGGGAAGAAACGAGAAAACCCCCCAAAACCCACCGATCAGAGACATCGTCCAGCATGATTGCTACATGCGAGAATTCGAGGACCGACATCGCCGGGGAATGAACCCAGATCGCCTGGCTGGGAAGCGAGTGGGCTGACCACTAGGCCACCGCGGCCTTTTCTACTATTACAGTAACCATATTCTGACAAGTACAGTCAAATGAGACACGTTCTTCCATCAGGAAATGTTGCCAGTTACTATGAAGCAAAGTTGCAGATATGCTCGCATGGCATGAAAACAAGTTGGTGAAAAATGTATTAACAAAAACCAATGTCTTAAAGGCGCTGTACATAGAAATTTTCATTACCATGTTTTATATTTTATATTTGTACCAGATATTTTATTTCCTAATTTAGATACAAAATGTGACTATATTTTGCTCTAATATAAGTTTTTTATCACGCATAGTTTTTGCGCAAGGACTCGTTAAAATCAAATTTTGCATGGTACCGTTTTAAGGACGACACTAAAGCAACTCACTTACAAAACTAAAAAAAAAAAAAAAAAAATAAATAAATAAAATAAAATAAAAAAATTCACAGGGAATAAAGATGATGTAGGCTACAAATTCACCTTACATTAAACCACAAAATATTTTATTTTTAATTATTGAATTTTTTAAGTTTATATTTCTAATTTCAGCATTTTTATTTAAAGACGAAAAAATAATTTTTTGTTTGTTTTAATGTACGAAAAATTTTTTCATGTGACATGTTTATCCACTATGAATTTTTTTTCGGTTTGGTATGTCAGTTGGTTTTAGTGTCGTCTTTAAAACGGTAACGTACAAATATTTACTTTAATGAGCCATTACACAAAAACTATAAGTGATAATAAATTTCATGAGTACAAAATTTTGTCACATTTGGTGTCTAAAATGAGAAAAAAAAACCTGGTACAAATAAAAAATAAAAACATGGCACTGAAATCTGCTATAGCCGATGCCGTAAACGGGCCCGTTTTTACACACTTGCTCTATATTCTGGAGTGCTAACCAATATGATACAGGTGCCTTGTAACGTAAGAGAGTTCCTTGTCCAGGGACTACATAACTTCTTAACACGATCGTGAAACCTACTCAAGGTCATCAATGCATCAGTTTGCGGTTTGCACGCACGCAAAATAATCATAATTACGTCACGTCCTCGACCAGTCAGTTATCCTGTAATGCGAGGCTGTAGTAAATAGTGTTGTCATTATGGTTACCTTCCTGGTGTTGCAATCACAGCCACAACGTGCATGAGAAATGCAGTGACACTCTAGTGTATGACACAAACTTGAGGTAAGAATGTTGTTAACTCCTTAGAAGAATTAAACGTTATAAGTGTTTTCCTAGCAATACTGTCTATTCCCAGCATAATCGACTTAAACAGTAAACAATCTACTGTCTAGAGATTCTTTCCTTACCATGACGAAATGTTTGTTTTAATATGAAATTATACAATGTAACTATGCCGCAAGGGTATTAGGCTACTGGTAGTGAAATCTTCCTTTACAGTAAAGAAAATGTAGAACATTTACATTTTGTGGCGCGTTTTTCTTTAAAAAGATTTCATTGTAAGTAATATAAGTTCCTGTGTGGAAAACATAAAAACTTTTCAGAGTAAACTTGTATCAATAATATCCTAAACATCTTCACCATAAATATTTCAAATAACCTATCTTAATTATAACACAATTTTTGTTACCTACTGGAAACCTTAAACAGAACTTTCTTTGCAGCAAAGATATTTTGCAAGGGTTCATTACTAAAAAAACATTCTGTTAGGGCAATGAAAGTGTACTTAGAGTGTACGGAATGCACACAATTTCTGAATATGACAAGATACAAATAAGTAGTCTATACATACCCCGCATTGCAATGATGCCTGCACCACTTGCTTATGTATCCCTGCTGAGCTAAGTCCCTTGGTCCACCACTACTGCAGTGTTACTAGTCGACGTTCCCGACAACTGAGTGCACTCGGATGATATTTGCAAATATTTACAAGCAATGGAGTTATTTTTATCAATTTTTAAAATTCTAATTGAACTATAACTTATAGGTTTACTGCTGTTCGCGCCTAGTTTCGGCACGGTTGCCTGAACTCCTGACTGATTGGCTGGCAAACACGACTACATTTCTGCAACTCAGCCTTCGTCCGTCCACTCTGTCAATGTCTAATAATGCTGAATTCACAATGGCGCGACGGAACCAACGCGAAGTATGTGCGATGCGATACTGAAAATCCTCGTTATTGCAAACACTATACTTCGTTTCCCGCTCGATAATTACTATATATATATATATATAAAATTCCTTGTCCCTATATACGGCAGTCATTGAAGATTACCATATTTTATTGTAATTATTTTTGGTATTCCCGCGTGAGGAAAAAATGCCACAATTACACGTCACCTCGTAAAATTTATTAATGCAAATAACTACCAACTCACCAGTTTCACCAACATTTGCTTAAACCATTAATTTCTTTTTTTTAATTATTTTCAGAAATGCTTTATATTCGGAATTCACATTATGTCTGTCAATTTTGATTGGCTGACGTCATAGAAGCCTCGACGGTGATATAAGCTGGAAAGTTATTTTACTCTCTACGCACCCTTCGCGTAGTGTGCGTCGCGCGATTCTGATTCCAGCGTAACTATGGACGAGACATTTTCGCGTTATTTTCTAGCCTGCAAGCTGCTGTACGGTTTTATTGATGTCTCCCACTGGTCCACAATGTAATGAGCTACCGCAGAGATGACCAACAACTGAATGATAGACGGTAGCGTGGCCAATCTCCTGCGAAACATTTACACACGTTACTGATACTGATGTATACAGAGCCTCGCGGCCAGCGCACTCACAGATTGTACTCCGGTGCATAGAGTACATACAGTGGTGTGGAGTATATGCTCCCATTTATGTGCAGGACGCGAATACCACGCACAGTGTTTTGGTTGTTAGCTTGTTCCTATGGTACCTTAAGAGCGGTAACTCCACTTTATTATTTACGGAAGAAGCATAGTAAAGTCCGGCGCATGATTATATGATTTTTTTTAATATTCCGTTTGCTTTTTTTACGTGGCAGCAATTTTAAAAAACCTTTTTGAGCTACTTAGAGGTGATTATAATACTTAAGACAACCTACGGCAATTTTTAACTTTCATGTTCTCATTGGAGCATTGGTTTACATGTTTTGACACACAGTAAAAAAACTTCAAGCACAGCTTTTAGTCTGTTTTCCTTCATGAAATAAACACTCAAGGGTCACATTGTGTTTGACAGAAAGCCGGGATGAATATCGGGCTCGACGAGTCGAGAGAAATGCGTGCCGCCCTCCGGCCCAGGATGAGGTGAGGTAAGTTTGAGTGAGGAACAACCACGTCATAGACGGGAGATCCCCGAAAAAACGTCCGCCACGTTTCCCACGTGCGAAAAAAACGCGACCGAACCTGCCGGGGATTGAACCGGAATCGCCTAGGTAAGAGGCGGAAGGGCTGATCAATCTAAACCATGTTTCTGACCCAAAATAGATTAGCTTCGTAGACAAAGACAACGAACATGCGTTAAGAAATATGTCTTAAAAACTTTCCACTGACATGCTGCAATGCTTGTAAGTATCTTAAGAGCACCGCCTTACACGCACTTCAAGTTGTTTTGTAGTGTGTTCGAAATACGTCTATTTTACGAAACTATTCCACATGTGCTCATTGTGTCAATGTACGGAAAGAAAATACACTTCAAACGATGACGGAAAGGTAATTTCAAACCATCAAGTCGGTTAGAAAAATCATTTTGGAGTTCACATATAAAGCTTATTTAACCATCATATCTGAAAAACTACTAGTGGGATACGTGTGAAACTACTTTAGGAATATAAAATGGGCTTTACTTAAATCTTTCCACTATAGAAAGCTGGGGTTGCCTCTGAAAGTGTCAGTCAGGCGAGTTTTCTACAATACCACTGCACGCTGTTTCAGTGTCTTTCAGTAGAGGCGATATCGCACAAGATCAACCAGTCAACATCGCCCTTGGTGCCGTGCCTCACTCGCACAAACACACGACCAGTAGGCGGGTGTCTTAAGCGGTTTATGTACCGGATATAATTGTTTGTCTTTAGGGCGCGGTAACAGGACAATGATATGGGCTCGGCGAGAAATCCATCGCATTTTCACGCTTAACCGAGAAAAAAATCAAAAGCCACTACGTTCCTTAATTATTTTATGTTATTTTTCTTCTAAGTTTTATTTTGTGTAGTCTTCCTAGATACGGCAATATTTGTAATGCGTCATATATTTGTTGGATATAGATAATACTGGCTTTTATTCTTTTTATTTTTGCTGTTTTCTGCAACTTGGATAATATTCTCTCGCAATTGCGTGCGTTCATAAAAATATTCAGTTTCGTTACATTATATATTCCAATGTTCTCATATCCAGAATGTTCGTTGGAACGCCAGCTTTACGGACATAATCCTAGATAAACCACAAGAGTAACCGACTAGCTTTTGTAGTTCTCTGTGCCGCTTCATTGGTCTTCGACCTCTACACTGAGATGTTGTGGGTGGTCCTAATCGGTTATACTTTGTAAGTCAATGTATTGGTGGTTAACCCACTCTCATCCACGCCTCTGATAGCCTCTGGTCACGAAGTAGACGACACTGATAACTAGCAATTAATAACACCAATAAAACAACTTGAATGACGCATTAAAGCAGCAGTAAATATTCAACTTGGCATCCATGAGTGGAGTATTTACACAACAACTACGCTTCAAATTGACTTCTTCAGTGATTTATTTACAAACAGTGCAACCGATTTCACTTTATTTTTTCTACAGTGTTGGTAAACATGTGTCAATAGCTAGTTTTAAACCTCACGTTCTTGTTTACACAGCTGACGAGACATTTTAACTTAAATACGGATACGATCTAAAATCTTCTGGAACTATAAGAACTGCAGAGAGAGAATGAGAGACAAATAGTGAACGTATGTGAAGTCAAAATCGGGTGCATATAGTATTACGATTCGTTAGCTGAAGTGTACGGATACTTGTTTCTCACTAACACGTTTATGATAAGCAGACATAATTGTTCTACGTGTATATTTGCATATTATTCTTCACGCCAAGATGCCCGAATGTGATTATATTCTGATTTATGTGTATAATTCAAAACTAATAGCTAAATGAGACACTTTAGCATTATAACATTATTACTTAAAATAATATAAGTTAACTGTGAAACGTCTTGTGTAATAATAAGAAAGTCAATTTAAACTACAAGAAATGAGTTCGTTAATGTAATTGCTTGGTAAATTATTAAGGTATTGTTTCCACAACCTTCGATTAACACAATTTTTAAAATTAAAATTCTTAAAAAGTCACATTTTCTTACCCTTCATTCTATATATATATATATATATATATATATATATATATATATATATATATATATATATATATATATATATATATATATATATATATATATATAAACTAATGTTTAATACCATTAAATGATTTAACGTCAGTCAGTAACGAGAGACTCAAAATATACAATCCTTTGTTAGTCCATAAATCCGCATAATGGTTTCTGATTTTACTCAAGACTGATTTAATGCTTAGATAATGTGATCACGAAATATATATTTTTATACAAGTGTTGTATCACATAATATTTTTTTTACTTTCCACAAGTTAAACATGAATATATAGCTAATTTAAGGGACCGATTTTACCAACATCTGTTAAGCATTTAACATTTGTTAAAGAGGGTTAAAAGAAGATAAAATGTGTTAAATCTTCTTTAAATTTCTTCAACAAATGTTAAATGCTTAACAGAGGTTAATGAAACATGGCCTAAGTATCAGAATCATAATCTTGTAATGATCCACAACCAGTCACACAATAGCCGCATAGTTATCATAGCAGTAAACATGTTCTCACAGTAAAAATGTCATATTTGAAATCAGACAGAACATTATGTCATCTGCGGTCCATATTTAATATTAATTTTCAAGCATAATAATAGTGCAGCAAGATATTTTATTTCGGTATGTCGGCACTCGCCGGACAGCTGTATCCCCTGGTAGAGCAGGAGGCAGGGGGGCGTGTCGCTCCACGCTGCTCGTTATATAGGTCATTCAGTATAAAGTGAGCACTTTCGAAAACATAGTTACTTTTTCTTCATTTAAGACAATTATTACTTTCCTACCACATTTTAATATAAACAAAACAACCTAAGTAATAATCAAACTATGTAGATTGTACTGCAGTCAAAATTTAACGTTTGAGTTTACGAAAAATAATATTTTTATAGACATTAGTCTAGTCACGAGAGTCTTCAAGGATGCTTATTTGATTGTGAAACACCTATAGCTAACTGCAGTACTCATACCCTCCCCCTTAGCAAACACCCTTCCCAGGGTGAAATATAAATAATCAATAGCAAATATTTCAGTATTTTACTGTTTACACCATAATCCGTTGTTACTTTAGCCATGCGGGGTGACTTTGGCCTACTCGATAGATAAGTGTTACAGTCATTTTGTTAAGTAATATACAACCATAACTTTAAAAAAATTACATTTATCCATTTATTTAAAGTTTGCAATTTTCTTCACTAAACAACATGCAAACCAACAGTTTGAGAGGGCCAATGTCTCTGCGCTGGACCATAATCACCCTGATTTGCTGTTGTTGCCCGCGACTTTAATGCGAAAATATCGTTAGTACGAGTATATACGAATTTGTCCCAGAAAATTTAATTTAAAAAAATATATATATTAATAAAAGTTTTAGGTAAAAACTTTCCAGCGCTTTAGAATGCATATAAGTAATAACATAAACTATGATAATAATATTACAAAGAATACGTAACCGTAAAAATATTGCACCCCTGACCGTTTTACCTTCCCTCCAGGGTTCATATATATATATATATATATATATATATATATATATATATATATATATATATATAAACTAACAAAAGTCACAGACTTGTCAGAATGTAGTGATTCAAATCATACGTGCGTGTGTGTAATTAAAAGGAATAAAGCTACGTTATCAGAACATAAGATCATTATTGAGGCTAGTATAATACTACGCTGTGGTTGGTCAGAACTCCACACTGTACCGAGATAGGGGCTGCGAAACAAACTACACCCGGAGAACTTTGTAAGCTGGTCGACTGACCAGGCCATCCAGCGCTGTGCTGAAATTCGGCCGTTATATGATTATTCAAAATCTCCCCATCGCACATGTGTGATGTCTGTTTAGGATTAGCATTTAAAGTATGTTACACGCGAGTATACCCATTTCAGGTTCACCACAACTCGTAAAAGCATATTTTCTAGCGGTCTAAATAGGCGAAAATAGGAGTTGTTACGGTCTTGTTTAGGTATGAATATCTTAGCACAGCAAGTAACATGCGCACAACGATATCGTACAAGGTTCCGAAGTAACATGCCGCACTATACAATTCAACTTTATCTTTAGTAACACGTCATTTAATGTCAGTGACTGAATGTCTCATAGAGGCTAGTTGCCGGAGAGAAGGCTGCTCACCAGTTCAGTGACTTGCGCCTAGGGGCTAGGGTGAGGCGTGATTGGTGTGTTGTATCGCCCTTATCGCTTCCGCGCTTCTAGGGCTCGGACACACAAAATGCGTTCACCCAGGTGGCCGGCTTATGTGGAAGAGCGCACTTGCCCTGCAGACTACGTGGCCAGCGAAGGTATACATTGATAGAAGCGTGAAAGTTCATACATCACGAGGCCTGATCTCTTCATCTTCAAGTATCAACGTTGGTATTTGAAACATCACAGAAGCATTGTGTCATCTCGTAGATGACCACGTCAATAGCAAACAAACTTTGATATGCATAATATCTTACAGAATAATTAACCATTCCTAGTGACCGGAAAATTTCGCAGATTCAATGACATGCATGATAGAATGCACTATCCTATGCATACTCTAGCCCCGACCATTTGTCCACTAGCAGCTACTCAGTGGAACAACAGACAATGAACGAATAGACAGGGCTTGAATATGCATGGGGCAATGGATTCTAGCCGGCAGGTTATTGAATCCGCGAAATTTTCCGGCCTCTAACCATTCCTTATAAAATAGCTAGGTGACCATATTAATGAGCTAATCGCTTAGACCTCAACGGCACCGAAGGTGTCACCTCGTTGGGATAAGATCCAGGACTTTGCTATCGGCAGTGTAACAAGCTTCAATAAATGACGTCCTGTGTTTAAACATTGTCGGGTTTTCTTATTCGTCAAGAGAGCTAAATTTCGCAGAATTTTACATAAAAATTAAGATTTGCAAACATATTTTATCATACAATTAAGTCTCCAAACACTGTAGCACGTTGCATCGTTCATGATCTGCAAGAATTTATATGTTAGCATACAAGTAAAAAAAAATTTCGTAGTGACGTACCGGAAGTTTTACTGGCCTAATAAAATGCGAGGAAACCAATAACGAGAACAGAACGCCCGGCAAGTTAGTACTAAATTGAAAGCTAGTGAACATTCAATTTTTTCGGAGAGAAAATCGCTCCCTTGCGTAAAAATTAAGGGTCTGATCAATTGTCGCCAAGGTACGTTTACAGAAACATTATATTTTATGATACGCTTCATGTTATTGGACTAAATCTGTACTAGGATTTCTCTAGTCTTCATTACAAGGTAAGAAATATAATTCATATATTAAATTTAATACACTTTTAATTATTACAAAATTACGTTTTAATATTTCGCACAAAATTTACAGACTAAAATTTTAGGTAATGCATTAAGTTCCATTGAAATATTTTTAAGTATATCTTGCCAAATTTTGAAGCAGGAAGAAATTAATGAAAATTAATCATGATTACTGACACGGAATCGAAGAATGACGCACCGAAATAATTTTATAATTGACGTGATATTTTGAAACTACCTTCCCGTCATCGTTTGAAGTGCGTTTTCTTTTCGTACATCGACATATGCACATGTGGAATAGTTCCGCAAAAAACGTACACTGTTAGAATAAATTTCCGAGAAAAATTACGGAAAAGTACAGGCAAAAAAATATCCAGAAATCTTCGTAAAGTAACCTGAAAAATTTTTCTAATTCGCTGGGATTTGAACCCACGACCTTATGATTCCCAGGCAGATGCTCTAACCATTTTTTAAAAATATTTTTTACCAACCATTCCCCCCTTTAAGTGAGTCTTTGTCATATAATCCCCAGTGACTTCTTTTTTTTTTTTTTTTTTTTTTGCTTCGTGCAAGTGACGTAATTTGACGTTGGCGTGTGGCAAAGAGACAAGACAAACACAGACACCCAGTCCTGAACCCGAGGAAGTGACTGTAAATGTCACCTCCCCGGCCGGGAATCGAACCCGGAACCCTTGACAACCATTAAACCACAGTGACAAAGCAGTCTCTAAGCGAGTTCCAGTGGAGAGACAACTTTATGAGAGACAACTTTTGTTTTTGACATCCTCATTTTACAGAACTTCGTTAATTCCAGTATGAAAAAAATATTTTATATTATAGAAATAAATAATTACAGTATGAAGGTGCATACCCGCTCGGCATCTCTTATTTTCGCGGCAAAGAATTGACAACCAAGTAGCAGCACTTAGCTTCTATTATCTTAGTTTGTCTTGTCATTCATTACTACCACATTTAAAAAAAGGAGCACAGTAAAATACGCTTTAAAATTGTAGATACATATTTTCATAAATGTATGCAAAATTACGGTCAAACATCCGTAAACTAACAATACGGACAAACTTCGGTAAACAAAAATTTACGGAAGCCACTTCCGTATAATTGCAGTACTTTTCTGTAAATATGTCCGTGATTTTACGGACATTTTTAACGGTGTGTTTACGATCACACTGCAACACTATTAGACGTGTGGTAGGCGGCGGCCTAAAGTATTTAGACGTGAAGGTAGCTGTCAAGGTGAACGTGTTTGGCACATTCAAGGCGTAGAAGTGTGGAGCGATAAGGGTGACAAGGCACGCATACCAAACCTCGTCCTGACCTTCAAGTGCAAGTCACTGAGCTGGCGTGCGATATTCTCGCCGATATTTTCCTTCTATATGATATTCAGGGGTGATTATATTAGGAATGTTAAGAGATATAGCATACATATTTATTTTAATTTACATAAGATTGTTGTATATAAAAGTACCGCAGAATAATACATATCTGCCACTTTCGGCGGCAAAGGTGCAATTTTCAAATATTAATACAAGCACTAAAATGGATATACAAAGGCCGAGGTCACACTGGATACAGAACTACTTCACTTAAACATGTTCAGTTGAATGTAGCGGTTACACGAGCTACGAACGAGTTCAGATCTCAGCCTCTAATCGTTCAAAGGGTCTCATATGTAGTTTCTAACGACACATCTTCGATGCTTCTCTCCTATTGGCTGTTTGGATAAACACACAGTGTAACAAATATGGCTGCTTTTTCGTCCGACATTGTGCACTCGTTAAATTATATTAACTTTTAGGCGTAAAATAATTATATCCACTTAACTAGATGCAATACGATAGTTAAAAAATCACGAATGTTGAATGCAGATGTGATAATAATTAAATATGGTGCATTTCTGGATCCGAGATTGTTGAGGTTAGAAAGTTCGTTACGTTTATTCAGTCATAACCTGGCAAACATGTTTAAGCTTTAAGCACGATCAAAAATGGCTGCCGAATGAATTTAACTAATGTGATCTAATGTGATCGTGACCTAAGAAGTAAAGTTGTTTAAATGTTATTCTCAAGCATACAACGGTCTCGCAGGCCAAGCAGTGTTCGAGTATATTTATGCCTTCCTAAGTTCTGCACTTGGCTTGACGACCGCCTGAAGCACTCCTGCAGGTCGAGCATGTTTCTTATTTAACTCGTCCCACTGGGTAATGAGAACGACGCGTCGCAGATAACAAGACTCGCTAGTATTGTTCTGTTTCCGTCATTTGTAAGCCGTCGTCGTTGTGACAAGTTCGCCGTATCACAAGTATGACAAGTAAGCCTGCCACAGGCTTCAACTACACGTCATACCTCTTAGACCACCTCGACTTTCAAGCTACTTGATATTTTGTTGCGTGTGTACATTCAATGTATACTTCAGTGATAGCACATTTTTTTTTTTTTTTTTTTTTTTGAAGCCTGGAATAACTATGAAGATTCCCTTTATTCCATAAATATGCTTACCGGAGGATTTGGTTTTGGTATAACTATATAATTTCAGGCGAATCTATGAGTTTGGTAGACCACAAATTTTTCGTAATTTTTTTTACAAAGAACATTCTTGTCATTTAGTCGACAAATATTTTTACAAGAAATTTTTTGTACATTTACAAAAATGTGTATATTTACAAAGGAATGCCTTGTCATTTAAAAAAATCACAATGTAGTCAAATGTGAATGTAGTCCCACCGTGTTGTAATCTCTAGAGATATCAGTAGACAAATAGCTGCTGCGTCGGCTGCTTGGGTTAAATATACCGAGCCAGTCAGTAAAACTAGCACATCAGCAGGTAGCTTACTAAGGATGAAAATTATCTGCAGCAGTAAAAATAAAGTATCTGAATCGATACTGTGTTGTAATTATATGTTTGAATCTAGTTTATCTGCAATCGTTGACATCACTGCAGAAAAATATTTGTACTTAAAAAATAATTCTTTGGAAACTAAGTTTACAGAAATATTGTAAACTTTAGAGGAAATTCTCGGAAAAATACAAAACAAATAATGTTAGTATTTTACCACGTAATTATAGTACATTTTATAACAAATGAACGTTGTCACACAAAACAATTTTTGGCTACCAGTTTCGAAGAATTCTTTGTGTATAAGTACAAAGTATTTTGTAAAATATGACAGGTCTTCGAAGGTTATTTTGTTTCACGTCGAACAATCTGCTAATAAAAATGTATAGACCTACATTTAGTCCCCTCAGGTATTTCGACAGTCAAGACCAATTTAATGACCTGCAACATTCATGTTGTAGTGCCCAGACTGATAAATATTTTCACGTTAGTTTACAAGCGTTTGCTGGTAAAAGTACGAATTTATTTTACTGTGTACCCGCCTGAGAAACGTTCAGTTACAACGCACTGTCGCACTGTTTATTGCATCGTTATAGGAAAGCATAAAGTGTGTGTGGCAGATAAATAAGTGCTACAAACACCAATTGGAATCTACACGTTTTTGAAAGTCAGTACAGAAAAAAACGCAAAACGACTGACTATATTAGGTAACGACTTTATGAGCGAGTAATTACTCTGAATGATGCAGTTATTAAGCGTGGTCACAACAACAATTAAATAAAAGAGATTTCGACGACAAAGAGTTTTCATTAAAAATACGTTACTCGAAAATAATGTTTGTTCCAAAATTTCCAAAAAATACGGTCTAGGATTGCAAACTTTTTATTATTAATGCAAACTGGCTTCAATAAAATGTACGCTTTTAAAATTATACTTTTAGCACTGAACTAGATACCATGTCTCCTAAGACAGTCAGCGTTTGTGTGCGTAAGACACAAATCCGATGGAGTGATATGTCAGTCTCATCTCTATACGCCATTTTCAATGTAGTTTAATTTGTCGGAGATAAGGTCTAAAGTTGCAGTCTCATATAACTGCATTTAAAACATTTCGAAATGCTCAAAACAGAGTTATTTTTATTTTTCAAATAAAGATGCCGAATTTTATACTTGATGTAGTTTAAAGTGTGTGTTCTTTTCGTAGGTATACATACGTAATTCACGTTAAGAGAATTACTCGCCTGGCGCATGGCAGCGTGTCACACGTATTCTTTTTTACTCCAAATCACTTCTTTATATTACGTTTATCTACGAAAATAACTCACATTTAAAACTACGCTTCTATATTTTTCAATATTCAGCATGCTTGTTAGAAACATGATTTTCCTACCTATGAAATGGCTAAAAAAAATTTTTCTTTGGACTGCTGTAAAAATGTCACCTAAATTGCAAAGTGAAAAACGAGAGGTGTGCGTTGGTCTTTACTTCTATATTTTTGTAAAATTCTCGTGTCACAGTGTTTGTTTCCATACTCCTCCGAAACGGCTTAACCGATTTCAATGAAATTTTGTATATACATTCGGTAGGTCTGCGAATAGGTTTGTCGGGGCAGCTAGTCATACTATAAAAAACACTTTAGGGTCACCACTTAAAGTTCCAGAGGAAAAGACTACAAGGAAAACCTTGCTCTCCAGTTCGGCGCGCAGTGAATAGAGGCGATATACTTCTCGCTCTTCCCACGCGTCAAACGCTGCAAATTGAAACCGGTAACGACTCCTCTTAAGATCTTGCGTTAAAAAAAATTAATAGATGCAGTACTCTGCAGAATATTTGAAGCTTAGTTAAGGAGGCTTCCTAAGGGTCCCGCCCCTAACACGCGGTTCAATTGCGTTGTAGTGAGTTGGTAAATACGTTTTTTTTACAAAAGCATTCCACATGCGCCCATTGTACCAATGAACGATAATGAAATACATTTCGTACAAGGACGAATATCATTGTTATAACACTGTGATCATTAATAACACTGTTTATAAGCTATCAACACAGCTAAAAGCTGACTTTCCAGTTCGCCGTAATTCAAAGCGTACTTCCGGACGAACGTGAAACTCTGATAGAACCGTGCACTGAACTTAGCTTCAGTCTTTCCACCAATAACATTATACGTCCCGTAGTAAAATTGGAACGGCACGCTAGTTCAGCGCTTGGCTCGTTGTGACAATGTGGCATTTGATTAGCGTGTTAAGGTCGCCCTTGTACTTCTGATATTATCTGAGCCTCTAACACGCAGGTAGGCAGACTCCTTAAGGGGGGTTGATCCCTGTCAGATCGGTTTTACAGTTTTTCTTATAATTCAGGAAATAGACACATTGTTTTACTTTTTTCACGCTGACAAGGCAGAGTTTATTGTTTCATTCTCTTTTTGGAATCAATATGCTATTGTTTCTGTTAATGTTGCGGCCTCTGTAGTCGCTCCCGTAAATAAAGCAATTTTTCCTTTTCAGCTGTTTCCCGTTGCAAAATAATAAATATATTATGGTTCCAGCAATTACAGAAAATCGATTAAGTTTGTATCTATGCCTTGTGACAAAAATGTTGATACATCGACTGGAACAGAAGTTATCGAGAAGAAACAGATAAATCCGAGGTGGTAGGGATCAATAGCTCTTAAGACGTAATGTGCATGTGTGTAATGGCATGCAGAGGGCGAGTAGGCCAACAACCGCGCGAACTTTGACCCCGCATTCTACTACGAGGACACTATGGCAGGAAGGGGGGGGGGTGTTGTGAGCGGGTTTGTTATCGGCACTGCGATAGGCCGGGCTGCTGTAGAGCTATGAATGAGTTTCCTTGTTGCTGGCTTCCTAGTCCTGCCGCCAGGGCCGCTGTCCATCTGACCGGGTCAAGGCCGTGTGCGCGACTGGCCAATCAGGGCGCTGACTTGCCAGCCTCCTCTTCCCCCTCCACTTCCCCTTCCGCCTTATTAGACTGCACGACATAGGCGCCTTCCTTCAGCCAGCTTCGTCGACATGCAAATACTTCCTTCTGAATTACACAGGCCGTGATGGCATCTAGTTAGCTACCCAAATATGTCGCGTGTTATTTCGGGCACAAGATAGAACTCAAGCAACTTTATTGTTGAACCACTTTTGCAGTTACTCCGTGACTTATTTGACATTTGCTGGAGTGTAGCTGAGACATTAATATAGAAAGAAATAAATGCATGTCCAGTATTGCTGATGTGTGAGTACATGTCTAGTGTTGGTGGCTAGCCTGCAGGTCAGTTAAACAGCGAATATTTCCAGCCTCTACACAGTCTGCTATCACTAGAGATATCAGTTATAGATAATGGTTAATCGTGGGAAAACTTGACTATTTACTGGGTTTCAACGTACCCTCATCTTATCAAAATTGTTGTTTTATATATTTATATGTTCCAAAATGGCGAACCTACATAAATACATCCTTTCCTGATGATGAACTATCAAAGCCTGAAATTTGGTACTATTAACAAATTTATATACCTCGTCGAAAAATATAAATACCAGATTTGATTAGTAAAAGCTATGTGCAGATAGTTTGAAAGATATAATATTAACAGTACAAATATTTTGTTATGGGGAATCATAAGTAAACATATACATTTGTGTAGTGTATTGTCGAGAACATTAGGGATATTTATCACTACACCACTTATAAAACAGTTACCCGAACATATAGGATAAGTAATTATATTTTATATTGGATGTGACACAACGGTTGTATGAAATTTGGCTTCCAAATATTATGTATTGTTGCAATTTATTATGAAATGTGCTATATTTAGGGTATATTCGTATTTCCATTTCCATTTTGGGTTGGCCAAAAGATACATTGCCGACCTAACATTCAACACAGTACATCACATGCCATCCACTAGAACACTCGCACACATTCCAAGGACATGATAGTATTTCCACACGTATACTCCTGTACATGGAGTGTGTGCGTGTGTACAAATGTACACAGGGGTATACAAGCTCGGGCACGATGTCTCCCCCACCCCTTACAACAGTCCCACGAGATACAAGCTCGGCGGAAACATGGGTTGTGAAGAGAGGGGGGTAAGAGGGGGTCCGCGGAAGGAGAGAATGTATGTAAACTGCAGGCTTTCGCAGGAAGACTTTATAGCGGATACGGAAGTACTGGCGTGTGTAACCTCCGGCACCACAGCTTCCGGCGACAGATTAATCCACGTGTCTTTTTGCGTGTTGGCAGACTTGGCCAGATATTGTCAGTGTTCTGGTCCGCATCGCTGCTTTCATACACTTCACCATCTTAGCTTATTCTGTGCGTCGTAACTTACTTAAATCTCTACATAATTAATAAAACATGTATATATATATATTATACTTTCAGAATATTATATTACCACAGTACACTCTTTACTCGATGTTACAGTTAAGGTAACCACCTTGGTGAACGCATTCAGTGTGTTCGAGACCTGGAAGTACAGAGCAGTAAGGACTAGACAGTACGCTCATCACGCCTACCTCTAGCCTCTATACGCAGGTCTCTGAACTGACGTTCAGTCTTCTCGCTGACAACTCACCTCTATGATACATTTAGTGGTGACATTATCCTTGTATCATTTAGTATTACATATAAAGGTCCATTGAAAAGCCTATACAATTTGATATATTCCCTACCAAGATTTTGGTACCTATAAAACAGCACATGAACCCATTTTTTTAATATAATTTTCGGCCTCTAGAAAGCATGCTTTGTTGAATATTGGTGAACCCCTAAGTGGGTATGCACACATGTAACGTTCTTTGAACG
This sequence comes from Medauroidea extradentata, assembly GCA_003012365.1. Classification (NCBI taxonomy): domain Eukaryota; kingdom Metazoa; phylum Arthropoda; class Insecta; order Phasmatodea; family Phasmatidae; genus Medauroidea; species Medauroidea extradentata. The sequence continues at coordinate 43,496 of PNEQ01082390.1, read as the reverse complement.
ATATTCCTAAGCAGACATTACCCATGCGCAGTGAGCAGTTTTCTAATAACACTGTATGTCCGAAGATCTGCACACCGCTCGGCATTCTCGGCAGGCGGTTACCTTAAGGAGCCAACTAAGTTTACAGCTACGGAGATTAAAAGAAGAATTACATCAACTTTTGTTACTTCTCTGCGAATCCATTAAAAATATCTATAAAAAAACATTTTGCATTCGACATTTTTGGAAGAATACTAGGCTTACCTTATGAGAAATTTTGACATATTTTAGGTTTAATGCTTCTTGTATAACATGAACTATTGAAATTTATATGAAATAACAGAAGTTTTGAGTGAATAATATTTGGTGCAATATTTATTGATTAATATATTACGATATTTTCATTTCACAACTTTTTAAAGCTGATTGTAGTATGTGTGATTTAATCTTTGACTGTTCTACGTAAAACGTGTTTTTTTCTTTAGAAACTAGAAACTGAAGAGTAGTTCTCAAATTTTACTAAGGTTTGTGCATGCACTTTCATTTGTCTGAAATAAAAATTATCTTTGAATCATGTTGACAAGTGACCATAAGATAGAGCGATGGTAGAAAATAGCCCATTAATAGATTACAGTTGACAGATATTCAAATAATAACAAATATGCACAAATTTATACAAACACATGTTTCTGGGCTCAATAATAACAGTAAAATTAAGAAAATAATTCTAAAATTTTGGTGCCATGGTTTTATTACTTATTTTCTTCAATATCATTAAGAGTGTCACCTACCAAGCGCTTAAAATACGTTGAAGTGTGTTCGTAAACAGTTTTCGTTAAGGCTCGGTTTCAGTCGCCATATTAAAATTTATTATTTTTCGCTTTTTTGGAATTTTAAGAAGAATAATGATAATATGCGATTATACCTAAAAAAAAAAATATTTACATCTCGCTACAGTACAGAACTTGCTATTTAGCAGTTAACTTATAATTACGCCGCGATATGTGAGGCAAATATTTATATTCATAATTTGTCCTACAGACTGTAACTTAACTATACATTACTAGCTTTATTGCCATGTTCGTACTTTAGTACAAAGTAGATAGAATTTGCGGTAAAGCCGCCGATTTAACATTTTTCTACTCTGAATAAAAAAATTATAATAAAATTCAATGTGGCGACTGAAACGTATCCTTAACGAAACTATTCCACATGTGCCCATTTTGTTAACATACGAAAAGAAAACACGCCTCGAACGATGACAAAATGTTGTTTCAAAGCATCACGTCAATAAGGAAATTAATTTCGCAGACCCTCCAAATGCCTAAAAACAACTTTTTTTTTTTCAAGGCATTATATCTGAAAGACAATTTAACGGATTCGCGTGAAAGTAATTATTTATTTTATTTACGTCTTAAGTTTTACATGACGAAATTAAGGCGTACGCCTATTTTTACATTTAACGATGGTAATTATGTGTTATAAAGTTATAAATAAATTATACATGTCAACATTGGTGAACTGATGACATTTGCGAATACAAATGCAGCCATGTCTATTTTTAGAAAATAAATTGCCTTAACAAATAAAAATAATTTTATATAAAATAAGACAAAAGAAAGGAAATTTAATCACTTAAATTCTAGTAACACATTATATTGTTCAAACTTTTTAAAGTAACAACTTCTGTTTAAAAAAATAAAATATCAGTTTTAATGTAAAAGAAGACTATTTATTACTGATGATTTAAATTACGAGAAAACTTAATTTGGGAAACAATAATTTTCAAGTTACGACTGTAGCTTGAAAATACTTTCTTTTTTAAATGGTTTTAGAAGCCTAATGTAGAAGTTATGGCTCTTATTTCTGCTGGGAGTTCATTCCACGCTTTAGATACAGATACACAAAACGACTTTGCAAAATTTTGCGATTTATAGGCTGGTACAGATAACATTTTTGAATTTGCGAACCTAGTTTGTCGATTGTGTTTATTTACTATTAATTGGAAACGTGAATATAAATATTTAGGTTGATTACAAGACAGAGTTCTATGCTGCAATAACAGTGATTTAAGTTTACGTTTCTCCGTCAAACGCAGCCAATTTAACTTTTCATAATATGGTGTAATATGGTCCCTTCATTTTAGATTGAAAATAAAACGAACGCAAGAATTCTGAAGTCTTTGTAACTTTGAAGAATATTCCTCATAAATGTCAATTAGCAATAAGTCACAATAGTTGAAGTACGGGAATACCAGAGTTTCAATAAGTAAATTTTTTATAATCTCAGATAGAAAGCGATTGAATTTTTGCAATGAATGTAGACAACGATTAACTTTCTTACAAATGTTGATACATTGACTTGACCAGCTAAGCGTACCGTCAATGTAAACACCAAGATTTTTAACTTTCTCGTATGGAGTAATTACTGAATCGCTAATTTGAACATCTACGGTGGCATTGTCTAATGATTTTATAAGTTGTGCAGTACCTATTATAACAACCTGTGAATTATTAGGATTTATTGTCAAACAATTTGCAGTGCACTATTTCTGTACTCTAGAAGCATGCAATGGACTTTGCTCATAACTTTCCACCAATAAAAAGATGGGGTCACCACTGAAAATGCCAGTCAGGCGAGTGATCAACGATACCACTGCACACCGTTTATATGTATTGCTGTAGAGGTGACACCACACCAGATAAGCCGGTCAACGTCGTCCTTGACGCCGTGCCTCACTGACTCAAACACACGGCCAGTAAACTGGAGCTTTAAAACTTATTCGAAATATACGGAGTGTCCTAACAATTGCAGTAAATCATGATCTTCGCTAAGACCTTGTTACGGAGTTTTGCAGTAATTTCGAAAATATTTTTTTTTATTGCTACCTAATACTGATATCAAAATTTCGCTGCACTGTTTTGACACTTATATGTTATAATTTGTAGCTGATTTTTTTTTTGTAGAATTATACTGAACGGGTTTTTAGATTTCATTACCCAAAGTACCATGTTTTTCGTTGTGAAAATAAGCAAAAATAAAGGAAATTATTTTTTTGCTGGCGAATAGTACATTTTTTTTTAAAACGCGTCCACAGTATTGTGTATCGTGTGATTGCACATTGACTCAATTTTTTTCAAAACTTTTGGTTAAAAAATATTTGAGTTATTGGCACCAGTTGAAAAAAAACTCGGGAATAAGCCCTCAAAAGTGAGTTACAGTCACCATCTTGAATCTTTGTATTTTGTGTCATAACTTTTCTTCTGGGTAAATGTTTGGAACTTTAACCTAACTATGGAATAGAAGACGTATTGATAGAACTTTAGACACCACAATCTATATTTTTCGTTACTGTTGTTACACGTCGTATTGCAGTTACGAAAGGAATAAGCATTTCCTAACTGCAACTCGATATTTAACAACAGTAACGAAAAATAAAGATTTGTGGTGTCTACAATTCTATTAGTATCTATTCTATTCCGTACTTAAGTTAAAGTTCCAAAAATTTACCCAGAAGTAAATTTATGTTACAAAATACAAAAATTCAAGATGGTGACTATCACTCTCTCTTCAGTGTTTCAGGCGCATGTACGCAACCCACATTAACTTCATATAAATCAAGGCTAATTTGATGTTCTCTATAGCAATAAGAGTATTACACTTATCAACATTATCTTCACGTTTTATAATAGACAGAGTCGTTCTTATTTTCGCTGTGTTATGCAAAATCTAGCATAACAAGCGGTTACATTACAAACCTAATACAAAAACAAAATTTTGTAAACTGTATTGTTTGCCATATTTATTCTTAACTTTGGCGTTTGTAGTTGCTTTCATCATATATTACACCCTATCGTATGGATTTGTTTTTATCTTATAGTTCTAATTTGAAAGGGACATGTCTCATTAGTACACTATATAATCTTCCTACAACTTGTAAAGAAGTTACGAATATAATATACACAGTAAAAAACAATTGCACATTTACAAGGAAATTCTTGTAACGAATTATCAGGACATCATCAGTAAGATAATAAAAGTAAGACGTCAGAAACATTTTAAAGTGGTTACAAATATCGTAAACAACTTTGACAACTAGTAAAATAATGCTAATGAGCAGATTTTTCGAATTGAAACAAAATAAACCTAGGAGACCTTTCACATTTTACAAAACATTTCGTACTTTCACAAAAAAATTATTTTGAAACTAATTAAAAAAAAAATTCCGTAACACTACAAGCAATTATTGTAAAATTAACCAGATATTAGCTGTAAATATACAAAAATTGTTTGTAGACTTACAGAAATCTTTGTAGATATACAAATAAATTTGTAATTGTACAAGATTGTTCTAAATTTTTCAATATATTTTCGTAGTGTTACAAAAAAACTTTTTTGGAAACTGGTTTCCAAAAAACCTTTTTTGTAAAAGTACAACATTTTTTTTACTGTGTACAAGAAACATTGCGAATCAATGAAACTCATATACTATTAATTTAATATAACAGATATAAGGTATATAGAGATAATATGTTTATGAGGTCGTAGTGAACCCGGATGATGAGTTGTTCTCAACTTGACTGAACCTGGTTGTTTCTCGTATGAGAAATAGTTCGCAGGCTGTCGTATGGCTGTTGTATGTAAGTACGTCTTAAGATGGCCGCCTACCTAAGCCTCTGAAAAGCGCGCAGAACTACGTCCGCTACAAGATTATTCGAAAACTGCTGAATGTGCGTAAATGACGTTCGCTTAGGATTATTTAGGAATATGATTGAAATAACGTTATACGTGGAAATTCATTACAGCTCCTCAATTTATCTGTCATAATTATTTTTACACTACAGAAAATAAGTGTTTTTCCAGTCCTTTTTAGGTACGAATATATTAAGTAGAATCTTTTACAAAGAATAGGCATGTATAATACATATTTATCATTAATATTATTTCATAAAAAATATAGGTTCACCACAGATTGTCTGAGAGAACGAGAAGATTGCACGCCAATTCTGACTTGCTCCTAGAGGCTAGGGTGGGGCGTGTTGTGTGTGCTGCGTCGTCCTTATCACTTCCGCTCTTCATGACCTCGAGCACGCAACATATGTCCAGTCAGGCGGCCAACTTGATGAGTTTGTTAAGCAGCTCGGTGACACGCATTGTTAAGGTAAGATATATAACGTACAACTGGAATTCACAATCCCCGATAAAATCTAAACTACTCATCGTAATACTGTGGGATATTTGTCGAGTAAATACATTATTATCGGACGTTTGTTTATATAGCACTGGGCGGTTAGTATGCTCTGCTTTTGAGTGAAAAATTAAAAACGGGGTTTAGAAAAATAAGGGATTGAAGCCATGAAACCCATAACAACGGAAAACAGCAATTTTTATAATTTTAGTACGATAATGTCCAGGACTCTATAATAATCGAATTCATAAAATATTCTCGTTTAGTTTAAAAATAATTTTAATGCCCGAAAACCTCTGCGCAAGTCGTTTACGGGTGTTAAAATTATTTAAAATAAAAATAAGATAGTATTTTGTTAAATTTAGTTTTTATATAGTCCTAGATATTATCGTATTAAAAATTTTAAAAATTACTGATTTACAGTTTTATGGATTTTGTGGTTTCAATCCCTTGGTTTAATAATCACCAAGTTTTATTTTTTACTCGAAAGCAAAGCATACTAACCGCCCAGTGCTAAATAAATAAACATCCGATAGTAACATATCTACTCGTGAAAAAATCCCATAGAATTATGATTAGTAGTTTAGATTATATCGACAATTGCGTATACCAGTCGCTCGCTCGACCTTTCCATACTTTAACACTGAGTATGTTTGCTGTTTTCATTATGTGGAAGGATTGATAGGCGTATGGAGGTAATTATTTTGTGTCTGACTGCATAATTTGTGGAAGTGCGAGTAATTATTTATCCCGGCGTGTTTACCAAATTCATACTCTTGAATCGAGACACACAAAAAGAGATAGAGTGATCAGCAATATAAAAGTTAAATCTCATGTATCTTCCTCTGTCTACATTTGCCCTCCCTGGAACCTTCTCTCGTGTCTGTATGCTGGCTGAGGCCAGACCTTCCCCGCAGTTCATACCAGTTTGTATCCACTCGGCACGGTTTTTATGATCCTCCTTTTTTTACACCACTTTCCGCTCCGACACATTTTGGCACTTTTAATTAAACTCGCATTAAGGCTGATCGCCTCTTCCTCGGCTGGCGTCAGCGCAGCTGCTGTAGCTGGTAATGTTCGTTCTGAAAACATTGGCTCTCTATTGTGTTGTGGAGAGAGCATCCTAGATACAAGACACAAGCAAAACAAACATGGCTGGCTAAGTTTTTTTTTTTTTTTTTTCATTGTTACACGAATTGCTTGAATATAATGATATTTAATAACAATAACAATACCGACCGTGACAGTTATATTATTGTTCATTTAATATCTCATCATTGTCTTAGACCAACACTGCCACTGTTTATTTGGAGCAGTTCTTAAATGTTCTTTTTTTTTTTTTACAATTCCTTCCTAAGTGTAACTATGTATTATGATAACATTAAGGATCTGTGCTTGGTATCGGTGTAAACAATTAACTTGTATGAATACTGTATTAGGTTAAGATTTATTTAAACACTTCAAGTTTTAAACCCGCCAAAATTGAATCTTGCCGTTAGGAATTAAATAAAAATATAAAAAGACGCTGAGCAGAATATCGCTGCTAGGTTCTACCTACTGGCTTATTACTTAGATAAATTCACAGAACTGACCTCCCTATTTCCCTATTTATTCATACAACTATGTTAATTACACAGAAATACAGGCACCAATTACACTTGCAAAATTGCCTACTGAGAATGATTTTTTACCTGTAATTCGTCCGGGAAATCTGAATCTCATCATGAGATTCACATATTGCGTTCAATGTTGAAGCCTCCAGAACCTAATACAGTCGTCATGGAGCCGGGAAAATAAGCTCTCATGTTATAGTTACGTTATATGTTTGTCCGACTTACTACAATCATACGTACTTTCAGTTGACAATACAATAGTGACTATAAGGAATTTTACCGTCATGTTCAATTGAATACAGAAGGTTAGAAATAATCATAACATGTATATTGTGAATGGGAATACAGAAATCACGTGGCAAATCATACAGAAGTCTGAATTACACGAAAGTGGGCATAAAATATAAGTATTTTATCAATTACAGGCTGAAATGAACTGCAAGGATAAGCGAGATCCAACGCGCGTTTGACAGAGATGTGCATTAACGCCGAATTTGTGATAGCTGGACTGTAATGACTTAAGAGAAACCGAAAGATGTGTAAATGCCGAATGTGATGTGTAATTGTTGCACGATTTACTGTCACAGTGTCTTGATAATACCCGAATGGCATTTTGTCAGAAGTAGTATTTTAAGGCAGATGGTACTCCTCCATACTTCACTGAACAAGTGTGACGAAGGATAGTTCTCAGAGGGCCAGTATCACAGCCCTCACGCTCCCTAGACATCTCACCACCTTGAATTCTTACTCTGGAGTCATCTCTGAACTCTTGTTTACATCACACTCTCGCGATATCCTGCGATTATTAGACAAAACACAAGATCTGCATTTCGCACCATCACTTCGAACACACTACATTTCGTACAAAGGCATTTGCCACATCACATCTTCACGTGCTAGACTCATTAGGACCATCGGTTTGAACTTTAATAATTCGTAATGGGTCGTGGAGGTAAACCCAATTTGTTCCTGTTAATTCATTACAGTACCTTTAATAGTTACGTCCAGTACCTTTCCAATTATAATGTTCTCAAGGACACCGTAATTTCCTTACATTAACCGTAACAAACTGGAGTTTTCGGTACAATCTGCCCTAGTGAGATGCTCTCAAGTTATGGATTCTATGAACACTTTAACAGAACCATGCTTATACAGCCATATTATTTTTGTAGTGGGATGAGTTTTGTGCTCTCGAATACCTTTTATGGTGATATAACTCAATCTTGAGCAATTCAAAAAGACATCCAAGATTTCATACATAGTGACTTTGGGAAATCGAAATAAAGGAGTCCTGTGCCGGGAATCAAACCAAGATCCTTACAAATGCAAGGCGAGTGTTTTACCACAGGTCCAGCTCACTCGGTGTCAGGATGTTGTTGATATGAACGCTAGACATTCTCATCAACGTTAGGATACGTGCATAGCAATAGTATGACGTACTGACAGTCGTACACTGTGTACTTCAAGCACTTGTTTGTTCAGTAAGCGACGAGACAAAACAGATCGCTACCCTGATTATACGCCAGTTTACATTTCTGAACGCGGTTTACTTTATGAAAACTAATATAAGAAACTTATTTGAATGATTTATTTAGTTATTAAAATAAAAGACAGAGCAATAACAATTAACCGAACGAATTGAACACAGAAATACACACACACGCACATATGCACACACACACACACACACACACACACACACACACATATATATATATATATATATATATATATATATATAAAGGTAGTTTGAATTTTTGCTGTAGGCCAGTGTTCCAACAAAAAACAGAGAGAATGCTGTTCTCGGCGTTTAACACACAACGTTCCTTCATAGAAAAAATTAATAATAATTTATTTATTAAGTTAACAACACCAGGTATAACAAACAATTCTGGTACAACTTTAAAAAGAAAATTTTTGTAACATGAACAACAATATTAAACTGACGTCATGTAGTAAACTAACTTTCACGTCTCTTAAATCCGTCCTTCTCTTCAGTTTATTAAGCTAATGTTTATCTCGTCATAAAAAATAATTCAGTTCACATGTTCACATAAAGTCTGTAACATACATCTAAATGTAGGACTGATAGTACTAATGCTTCAAAGCTAACTTAATTAAATGCGTTTCCTGTCTCGTTTGGAAGAAATGTTCTTCTCGCAGGCGTTTCTTCTAGGGTATATATTTTTTACTGGCGATGTTGGAGCGGCAGTTAAGTTATTGCTCTTCTTACCACTGTTGTTCTAGCGTCTGCCTGATACAAACAGCTCAGCTCGTCCCCGCAGGCTCAAGAGCTTTACGTTCTCTCTACACTTCCTGAGCCAATGTTTCCTAAATTGTACAAGATATCCAGAAACAACTGTATGATAAGCAAGCACACCAGGCAATTCCTGGGCAGAATTTGATCCGAAAATTATAGTGGCAAAATAATTTACGATGATATTGACGTGCACACTGTAGCAATGTAGTGCGAAGTCCCATATTGAGCTTCACAGATATCTTACTAAGTTGTCGATTCTGTTCTAACCATCATATTATGGGGACAGGTTCAAATAACAAGCAGTCCAAACATGTTTTCATATTTATATAGGGTCACGGTGGCCGAGTGGTCAGACCATTCGCCTCCCACCAAGGCGATCCGGGTTCGATTTCCGGCGGGGTCGGTCCCCAGATTTTCGCATGTGGGAGTCGTGCCGGGTTTTCTCGCCCCGCCCTTTCACTCCGATGCTGATCCATATTCACCTCATGTCACCCCTCACCAGCGCTCAAGACCTCGATATTAAACGCTGACCAATATATATATATATATATATATATATATATATATATATATATATATCCACGTTTACAAACATACAATAATACCTGGACGTGGAGAGTAAGAGGGAATTTTCTCCGTGCTGTGTTGCCACATTCTGCACGTAAAATGTCATCGTACAACATTTGACACTAACATTCTCGTCTCTAATTTATCTCAGGATTCACATAGTGAGCTTAGTTATTCGGCCGTTTCTGGACAGCCTGTATATATAGCATGAAGCATGATTGTACATCTAGTTTGTCCCTTGCAACAAGTTCAGAATCCCTCTAGGCTCTGTTGTATAGACAATCAGTCAATAAGGAAGATCACATTTAATAAACTGCATTGATGCTGAAGCTAGTGATAATCGGTTATAGAAGAACAAACAATGTACAGTTAATAAAATGTATAAAACTTGCCTTCAACTAAATATGCCATCTTGTACCAATACTGGCTAAGTAGTTGGCGTGTCAGCATATATGTAACCACCATCATCTTCTCTTTTAGTTAGTTTAATAGAACAGTATAGATGTTACACCTGAGCAGCGCACAATACTGTAATAAGTTTCAAATTCGGTTTCCATCTTCCAGACCCTCTCCTGCTGCGAGTCAGTTAAAATAATATTACAAGCATACAACTGCAAAACATCTTACTACTGGCACATTTTAAGGTGTGTTTAAAATTACAGTAAGAGTATTCATATATATGTCGTATTTGAGAAGTATTGATGTAACTTGAATTAATAGTATAATTACAATGTGACATTTTAACATTAACGTAGAATGATACTTTTCTAAAATAATCACTTTTTTGTTTAATGCTTCATTATTATTTCAATATTAATTTTGTGCCAAATTGTTCAGTATAATTTTATTTAAAAAAAATTGTGATAAATTTTGGCTTGATGCGAGGAACACCAAGATGTTACAACTACCCACTATACGACCTAGTTGCAACACTTTATAACCTACCCCTAAAGAAACTGGTTGCCTCATTTCTGTCAATTCTAGGGTGGGTTCCGTACCTGTTGAACCTACGTCGCCATTGAATATTTGTTTATCTCTGTGCTGCTCACATTGATATAGAATCATTTCAGTTCTTTTTCCGCCGTTAAATACCCTGTAAATCACGAAATAAAAAAACACTCATATTAATTTTGTTACATTTGTATTTGTGTTAATACGCTATCTTCTTTCTTAAGAATGCAGAAAATTCTTTCTTCCGAAAGCTATATCTTGGAATGTGCCTGAGACGCACGTAATAAAATCAAACAGGTATTTTCCAATCCTTGCCCACACCTGCGCTCCAGGGTAGAGAGCGTATGTAAGGTTTATGTGTGTGTGTGTGGCTTAAAAAAAAATATTTTTTTAAGCCACACAATTTTTATGTCGAAGAATCCCTACGTTGTTTTGTAACAAGTACATCATAATTTGTGTTTAATTTTTATGGTAGCAATAAACCTAATAGTTTTTCATATTTTTGCACCCACAGTGTAGCCAATTTCGTCGTGAAAATAAGTCACAATCATGCAAAATAATATTTGATAACGAACGCTGCATTATATTAAAAACAACTACATATAATTGTACATTGAATCACTGCTCATAGTACTGAATTTTTTCAAAGCATTCCGTTGAAAAGGTTTAAAGTTTTTTGCACCAACGTGAAAAAAAAAACAACCATGGCCTTAAACACTGCAAGTGTATATTGTAATCAAAGAACATATTTAAAATTCAATGCTAAAACTGAGACGCTGTAGAGGTATGTTATTGCTCCTAGAACCAGTAACGTGTATACGTGACGAGTCTGAGGATGGAACTGTGACACGCAGTTTGATTGACGACGCTTTAACGAGCTGAGTTAACAAATATGTAGCACTACGTTGGTGGGCCGGCGCTCCTAGCTGGGACAATTACATGACGTGACAGTTCGGCACATTACACACTCCACACTCGTCCTATACAGCTCGCGTACTCGCTGTATTCTTACATACACTGCCAACTTAAGTCTCACAAACTGTATCTGAGTAGTCTCATTACGTCTATATTCGCTACATCTAAACTACTATTCACAAATATGAGCGCATAGTGCTAGTATTCGCTACCATTTTGTAACCTCTTACACTATTACTCTGAATTGGTGAATATCGACTAATATTCCTGTTATTTTCGCAGATTCTGTGGATGGAACCGTTCAAACTATCTGAATCAGTGAGAAATAACTCGAAAATCAGTGAATATTCACTGATTAACTTTTGTAATGTTTGTACAATAAATTGGAACTAGCGAAAATTGACTGATTTAGCAATGGTTTTTCTCTGATTTAATTACCCACTGAAAGTTAGTGAATGTTCACTAACTCTGAGTTAGAATAAAGAGATATCAGGGTTTGCACACAGGCTGTAAGTTAGGATAAACTCTGTCTTTGTTGTACGTCTATTGCGAAAACAAGTACGTATTTAATCTAACATAAATTATGGTTGGCTGTGGAATATGAAACGTATCAAAATATAGGTTCATTATTCCGTATATTCGGCTGGACCAAGTCTTCTTGTTTAAAGAACTAAACCTGCTAGGCAGGCAAATATTTGGTTACTTATAACAACTACACGCTTGTTTCGCTATGTACTAACATATACAGGATGTCGCAGAAAAACAGTTAAAGTTCTTCGTCACGTTGTAGGGGGTGCGGAGACGAGTAAACTAATACAGTACACTTAGGGTCGCAGAGGCTGGGAAGTGCCCGTAAATTGACCCGCATTGTATGGTTTCGAAGGTCCCAAACTGCGTTAAAATAGCAAGCACTGCGAATAAGGGTGACTCAGGTTATGGAGTTGGTCGGAAACGAAAGGACAGAGGAATCTGCAGTTTCCTAATATATCCCGTGTATCTTCAGTATCACCACATATTAGTCCAACATGTGAGATCCTGGGAGAGACCCCGACCGAAAATAATCTCGGAACGATGTGATCGATACTCATCCGCTGATCGCCGCACTGTTAGCACGGCCCACTTTATACGTTATTTGACTTGCTAATGCGATATTTTGCTATTTCTACGCAGATTGCGACCCTCAAAGACAACAATGTGTGGGTCAATTTTCGGGCACATCCCAGCCTCTGCGACCCGAAGTGGACTGTATCATTTTACTCGTCTTCACATCCCGTACAACGTTACGAAGAGCTTTAAACGTTTTTCTGGGACATCCTGTGTACGATTGGCGGCACCAAACCTCTCTCTCTCTCTCTCTCTCTCTCTCTCTCTCTCTCTCTGTAATGCGCCACTGTTAAAAACACTGTTTAGGTAACCAAGCGGTGTAACGGTAATGAAACACTTCTCTCATGTTCGGAAAGACCCAGGATCGATTTACAATCCGGTCTTCCTAATTACAGTTTTCCACGATTTTCCGAAATCACTTAAGACTCAAGCAGAATGCTGGGATGGTTCCCTATTACAGGAAATAGATGAATCCCACTTCTTTCCCTGGCTCAGTCTGTGATGACTTCGCTGTGACGAGACATTAATGTACCGCCTACCACATACTTTAAATGCATAGCGATGTGTGGGGAAACACGTTCATTTTACGAAACTATCCCACGTGTGTCTATGTACCAACGTACGAAAAGAAAACAGTTCGGATAAAAACGGAAGGTCATTGTTAAAACACCGTGCTCATTAAAAACAGTTTCAAATCACTACAGCATAGTTAAAAATGGTCTTTTAGACTACCATACTTCAAAATGTGCTAGCCATATGTGTACGAAATATAGACAGAAAAATACACTGAACTTTGGTACAGATCTTACAACAATAAAATTATATGGTCACCGCTTGAAGTCCTAGAGTAAAAATAGATCGACGAAATCTTGCACGCTAGTTGTGGCAACGGGGCATTTGATGCGCGCTTCAAGGTCGCCCTTATTTATAGCTCTGTCGCTTCTAATCCTTTAACAAACAAAATCGCACTAGGTGGGTGGAGCGCTTAAAGATTTGCCTTAATAGCATGCAGAAAAAAATTTTAATTGGGATTAATATTAAATATCTTACTTCTTAAAGGCTAAATTTGGATAAAATGCTTTCAAATACAAACAAGATAAAACTTCTCAAAGGGGTGAATACCGACAGAATTTTTTTTTAAACAAAGTTCACACATGGGTGTCTTGTGACCTGAACGTTTTAATGTTAAATTATAGGTTACATATTAAGTACTGAGAGTTAAAAAATTCTAAACTTTTGCAATGGGAATTTTGACGTACAAATAATTTTGATATAAAAAAAAGTTGTCACTGAATTTGATCCACTGAGAGCTTACTTATTTAACGTTCATTTTCGAACTACCCTCGGTGTATGCTAACAAGGAAAGCAGAATATTTAAGTGATCCTACTTGTTATGTTATCGTATGTGATATATGTCACTGTTGCTCGCGAGCACTGGCTGCGGTGAGACGCCCCAGCTGTGTAGGAGCAACCAGCACTTAACTAACAACTTCCAGAACTACAGAAATAATGCCTACACACACCGAGAGGAGAACATTTCTATCACTGTATGTTACGACTGTTTGTTCTGTAGCAGCTAGCAATGTTCTGTAGCAGCTAGCATAAACCCACAAAGCCTCTCTGACAGAACGGAAACTGAAAATATCAACAAGCAGTCTTCAAGAAAAGTACAGACTTCTGCTGCAAGTTCGTCGTGTAAGGTGTATCCCAGCATCATGTTTACACGTCCGCATTCTGAACATGCCACTTCGTTGTCTCTAAATATGAATAATACTGTGCATTAAAGCATATGAGAATTGAATAAATTTTTTAAAATAACCCCGCCAAAGTCCCTGAATTTTACGCATTAAAGTGAACGCGTTAAATTTACTGGATACTTCATAAAATGCAAAACGAAATTAAATCAAAATATGTTTTGATACATTAATTTTCTTGTGTTTATTTAATATTCACAAATAAAATTTTACTAATTATATTTCGTACTTTTTTAAATCCCACTTGAAGTACTTTCAGCACAGGTATTTCCTTAAAAACTAAAATTACCAATGTCTTCAAACGTACTTTTCTTTCAAATCTAACCCTTGTCGCAAATGTGTTTCTACAAAACTCGTATTACAAATGCAAAACCGAATATCGAAATATTTTGTTTTTTGTTTGTATTACGTATTTAAATTATAATGTACGTATTTTCATGTGAATTATACAAATATTGTATAGGTTCAGCTGACATTGTTAGTAGTGCCAAACTGCTGGACAAGAGAATTTCTTACTGGTCTATAAAATTTGAACATTTGAGGTGATGAATTTGGAATTTGAAATTCTATACTTGTGAAACTGAAGAAAAAATATTCGTTTTATTACTTTCTTTTTGTACGCAGCAATAAAGGTGTACTGTAAGTTAAGTACATAAAATTAACCCACTTTATTTGTATTATGATTTGTAATAGTACAGAGAGAGATGGTAATAAAATAGAGAAGTAAAATACCTTTAGTATACACCTTCGAAAAGTTAGAAACATTCCGGTAGTAAACATTTTTTTTAAGTATGTAAAGGTCCTAATTGTTCGGAGTAAAGTACGTAAATAGACCAAAGCAAGGCCAGGCCCATGTGTAAATAAATGGCAACTGAAGTTAGACAAATATTAAGTGTAAATAAAGTGCAAACATATTATCAAAACACAATAATAATAACCTACAACTTGAGTTACTTTGTAACGATTTAGTAAAAATAATGTATTATTTAAGCAACACTGGAGCTCGCACATTTAAGTGTTGCATATCTTAGTAAGATTATACCTCATTATAATTCTCTTTATTATGATCAGCGATGTTAACCATACTAATCTTTCTTCCTTTTTCGAGTAATGTTTAAGCTAACTGAAAATCTTTAAAGATAATGGGTGTCTTAGATTTACTTCCTTCTGTTTCTCTTCACCTCAGGGGTACGAAATATACCTTTGATATATATATATATATATATATATATATATATATATATATATAAAATTTTCTGTCATCTTTTCATGATTCGGGATGTATGACACTCACTTGATCCGTCATGAAAAGAGACAGAATTACGTGTTGCCGACTGAGTCTATATGTGATGAACGCAAGTAATTACTTCTTATCATTTTAATGTCAGATCTATAAGAATTTTTTATTTACAGTTTCATTGCGTTACAAATAGCATTAGGATAACAACAGCTTAAAAATTAATATAAGAAAAAAAGGCCTATGGGCCCTATTTCATTCATCGCTTAATTTAAGGAGCATTATTTAAAGATGTTCGCAGATAAACATATTTCATTTAATATTCTGTTCACAATTTATGACACACAAAAATATTTCAGCATACTAACACATTCTAAAGAGTAAGAGTTTTAAAACGCGGTCTATTATGTTTGTGTACGTTACATTACACGAACGTGCAGTAGTTTTTTAACATTTCGTCGAAATTACTAACCGCAGCTTTACGAACACGTGTACCAACTGTAGAGCGACAAATGTAGTGGAACCGGTCGCTGCTCTTCGAACACTATCTACGTTAGCCGCTGTATACCAACACGACTTCACTGGTGGATAAGAGTTATCCTAGCAAACACAAGGACAGACCTTGTTTGAAACTGGTACATGCAATACACAGGACCCTCATGAAAGTGCGATTTAAATTATGCGAGACGATTTCTAGTAAAAAAACGAGGTAAATTTACATTATGCAAATTTTTGTAAGCACAAAACTTTAGGAAGAAATTCGCGGTTGAAAATTTACACTTAAAACCATAATTTTTTAAAATTACCAACATTTAGAAGAAATAAGTTATGATATTCCGCTTACTTCTATTATAATAACAAAATTGCAACTATGGAAGATAGTTTGGAATACATTCCACCTTCAACAAATAATGGGGTTGCTCTAGCCTCCCGTGCATCGCGTGTTGCCTACTTGCAAGGCTCCACACTTTCTACTACGCTCATATTCTCGAAAACTGTTCACTTGAGGGCATTGCAGCAAGGCGATGGATTTTGTTCATTGGAGATTCTTGATTCCATCTGTGTCGTTTAATAGCAAACAATGGTAAAGTATTCTATGCCAAAAAAGGCTTGACCAACCCTACCACTTACTGAAGATAAAGGGTATTCCAAACAATTAATTTTTTTACAGATTGTAGACCTCGTTATCATTAAACCTATATATATATATATATATATATATATATATATATATATATATGAATTCATTACTTTTTTATGTAGTTTTCTAGTGTGAACTTTCACTTAGGAATTTTTCGCTTATGACGTGTGTCGAACATTCCTGTGAACTATTGCGTACGAAGTTCTGCACAAGTCGTACGATAATGTTCCCTAACATTTTCGCGACGTTTTCCTGTTAGCTAAGTACATTTTGCCTTACAGTCGTATAATTTCACATTTTGTGAAATGAAAACAATAGTTCCCATAGAAATACGGCGCTTATTATGCAACACTTTTCAGGTCAATTCACCTTTAATTACAAGTGCATGTCGTTGTTTGGGTTCTCTGCCAATAGTACGAGTCTTTACAAACCAATGGCTTTGATTTCTACTCTGTAAAAATGAATACATCTTGATATGATTGCAGGGGTATATTGAGCCCTTGGTCATGGAGAAGCCACACTTTAAAATGTAGAAATAATCACGCCCCAAGAAAAAAGAGGTTTGCAGGAGACTCATTTCTCTCATGGAAAATGTTTTTTTTTCTAAGATATAAAACTGTGCTATTTAAGAAGTTACTGAATAAAAATATTTAATACATCACGTAAAGAAATTGTAGTACTCTTAAGGATAATATGTTGCAACAAAATATTTACATTCAAATTTATGTATGACAATGCGATAGTAAACTGGCTTTCACTGCTATCTAATAAGTGGATATTAATTGGTACGAAAACTACAAATTTTTGTCGATATTATTTATATGTTTCAGGGGCGAGTTGGGTCCTTGCGGGGAGCATATTCGTGATTGTTGAACTTGATGACGAGCACAGGAAATGTGCGGCAGATTGATGTCGGCTCCTGCGCCAAATATCGCCGGCTGATCGCAGCTGTTTGTGTTGTGAGCGACCAGAGCTCGCATTCATCACAGCTGAGTACTATTTCAAGCACCCAGGATCTCGTCAGTATCATCTCATTTCCTTGCAGCTACGCACCTCGGCTACTAGCAGCTGGCATATGCCAGTGACATTCCGCAAAGAAGAACTAACATGTTGGAATGTCATTGTTTTAATATTGTAAAGAAAACAATCGGAAATAAACTCACTCATAACTACATAGCCGTGTGCGCGATGAGATATCCCGTCAGCAACATCTCAGGAACTTCGCGACTTTTCTCAAATGTTAAGAGTTTTTGGGTAAACCGTCCTGTCCTTGTACTATTTTTTACTCTTTGGTCGCGGCGAGGAATCAGTTCCACGTAAACCAATGAAGACTAAAGACGCTAACAAACTATCCCTGTAACCCTGCGAAGAAAAAGTAGACTGCGTACATAAAAATATCACCTATAGTCTTTACACGTGGCTTCGCTCGCGTGGTTATAAAAAAACCAAGTTTGTGTCAATACAGGACCAATCCTCTGTACAGTGACAACAGCAAACAACAGAAACAATATAAAATATATTGTCCTATATGTATTCAACAAAATACGAACTATGTAATAAATATATTTCCCAGATTATGAATTTACTTTGTTATCCGTGACATTTCCCTTTCGATAAATAGACCCTTACATCAGGCAAAACGTATACTTACTTTCGAAGTTATTCAGTAACATACATCAAATTTCCACGTTTACAACTTCAAAAATGATGTGTTTTCCATAAAAAACATGAGGGAACTCCATGCAGATCATAATAAAGTTTGGTGGACAGTCACGGTGTTATGTTTAAGTTACAACAGATATGATTAGTAAAATTAAAAAAAAATCTCTAAAAGGAGTTCGATACGGTTCCATTTTTAATGTTGGCTTGCACCAGCATTTATAAATAGGAGTAGAGGCTGTAAGTAAATCTCTTTATCAACAGAAAGTTACTGCCCTTGCCGTCCACGTAAATAATCCTGTAGGAAACATACAGTGTAATTATCGTATTAGGTGCGTATACATGTCTGCAATCCTGCATAAACACAACAATCCCTAATGTAATTGTTATACTTAATTTACTCCAGTGTCTGTGACTGAAGTTCGAGTTCACGTCACAAAATAGGCAAGGTCGGAAAAGTATCTTTGACGTGGTTATATTCGTGTGCGTATTTAGTTCGAGATGCCTTGTGTCTTGACTCGCTACTGACGTTCTGCCGTATTGTTTACATCAGAGTTCAGTATGCAGTACGACAGCGGACGTCAATACTAGATATAACATCCAGCAGGTAAAAACTAATGAGGTTCCATAGTTCCCACGATTATGATAAGCAGAAGTCATTAAGAGTGCGTGGTGGATAAATAAGCGCTGAGTTCTCCAATTGAGATCTACACATTTCTTTAAGTCAATATAGAAAAACTACAAAACAACAATTCTTTGCAAACTTTATAAGCAAACATGTACTCGGAATGATGCCTTTGCTAAGCGTGATCTCTTGCGCCGCAATTAAATGCACGCTAGATTGTTCGTCAGACATACGTTACTCGAGAAATAGACATGCTTTCTGTTTTTTTTTTTTTTTGGACATTGATTCCGAGAAACCTACAATTCTGGACTGATGCTATTTGCGGTGAATTATATACCATGCACTCTTAAAAATATGCATTTAAATATATTTCAATTCCTCATAAACAAATTGCTTCACTTGAACGTAATTTTAACCGCGATGCACAAAATGATTCTCCGCGTTTCTATGTTTCAATTACTTAAATTTTAGGCCAGAAAATAATTTTTCAACGGACGTATTTGGTGCAATGCTTTCAGAAAAGATTTACCGATTCGTACCGCTCTGAGTTAAATGTATTGAGAACACAACGAGTGCTGGAGGTAAGGGAGCGAGCTGGAGCTAAGATTGATGCTTACTCGCCTTCCAACAAACAACAAATATGTAAAGCAACATTCCTGTTACTGAAAAGTATCTGACAGTGATGGTACATCACGCGACCTGAAACAGGATACAGGATGTATTTATTTCATACTTAAACTACAAGCCTGCATAAGAAGACTCGTGTAACTCGTAGAGTATACTGAAGTATGGAGGTGACGATAACATGTGGTTTCTACGGAGCAACAACGAAATGTAAGGTCTGTACAAACAGCAGCACCCCGAGAAATTCAGGTGATCAATGGTAATATCCTCTAATATGGTCGGACCAATACATCATAGGCCCAGCTGTTGAATATAAGTTCATGACGAACTACACCGTCAACCTGTTGCAACGCAAGGAAACTGCTTGTGATGTTTGAACGATGTTCGCAATAGGTTAATATTATAAACTGAGAAGACGTTATGATCTTGCGCAATTGCTACCGAATATTACCTATTTAATTTCCCAGATATCCTATCCATGAATACTTACCGGGTCCATACCTAGCACTGATATGATCTTTGAACATACTTTCGAATGGTCAGTATTATAAACTAAACCGTTTTAATTTACGTGCGCCATTGTAACTGAATTTTGATGATATGGAACATTTGTACTCATTGGTGCACGTCCATTAAACTGTTAAGTTTATAAGGAAACTTTTATTACGTGTTTTCATATTGTATAGTACAAATATTACTTTATTATTTGGTACTTGGTCTGTAATATCGATTTATATCTCAGAATTTGTATGTTTGCCAGCAGTTAGTCCCTACGCAAAAGCTGCTTTGAAATTAACACCGTGGGTAGTGTCTTGCACGAAGTTTAGAGGCAGAACATTAGTGAGTTGGAAGGGTAAGGGAAAGATTAATAATTTTCTCCATTTTAACCAAGAGCATATTTGTTACGTACATGCTGTACAGAGAAGAATGCAATGCTGTAAGATTGCACAAGACGATGATTACATCGGAAACTTCTATGCACTGTTCAAAGCGCTCCTACCGAGCGGATACCAAGTATCCATATTAACAGGGCCATTTAAATTATTTAATGTCCGTAAATAATTATAACATTTACAACATAAATTAGTTCCTTTCAGTTACTTAACATAGTCGATTATACGATTGATTTACTGAAAGTTATGTTTATCAACTCTCTTTTTGAGACAAATATTTCATTTTGAAAAAATACTTGAAATATTTCTATCCGATAGTGATATTTTTTAAACCTGAAAATAATTCTTTAATTTATGGACTCAGTATTTCGACTCAATCTCTTAATTTTAGGAGGACCAAACTCAATTAAAAATTTCTTGAATAGGTCTAAATCAATCAACAATCATTAATTTTGTTTTTATATGAGAGAGGTGATGTTTTGTTAGATATGAAGTTTTATTTCCAACTGTTAGCAAATATTAATACAATAAAGAAGAAAGCAATTAACATATTTCAACTTATAAGACACTGAGATAAAACCTACAGTTAATCCTTTCTAACCGTACATCGGCCGAACGTCTGTCTGAAATAACAATCAAATGATTGGTTCGATCTTCAAACTACAAGCTGGTACGAAACAATCGAAACTATTACAAAACAAAACATTTATCTAGATGCAATTCGTAACAGCAGTGTCGGTACACAAATTTGAACGAACTATTAAGCGACGCACGGTATATAAATATTCCACAGTAAAATAACATCCATACCGCTCCAAAAATGACTTTTTTCTTTTATTATTATTAGCAGGAATATTGGAGCTGGTGTCATTATACCAGTTTCTCTAGTCTGGATTTTACAACAGTATCAAGAACTGCGCGCTATAGTATTAATACATGTCATGGTAAATTCACGGAACTTGATGAACGCTTGAACATTGCAAACAAACAACGTTTGAAACGCCCTCGCCACTCTTTATAACGGCGAAATGTTTCTCGAGTTGTTTGACAGTGGCGCGGTGGCCAACAACACAGTACTTACTTGCAGTAATTTACAGTAGTGTGTTTATATAGATGACGTGCCTCCTGTTGTACCAAGTACAGTGCTATCCATAGTTATGGTCCTTGCTGAACATGCGAGCTCTTCTGTTGTTGTAAGTCAGTAACACATCCCATTACAGTAACGAGAGTAGCTCATTCAAGTCCTGTGTAATAAAATAGTTTGACATGTTTATGTTTCAATAAGCAGCCTTATATACATACTTGCTATTAGAGAGTCCACCTGACCAATATAAAAACGCTTACAAATGTACTTACTGAGTAAATAACGTTACCTCACATTGACATCGGAACCTAGTGTTACCTTGAACATATGGTTCATAAATTCTGTTTCTGCAGATTTTATGTGCTTAGTTAAATAGTATTTCTTAAAGGCGCAGGTTACCACACGTTAAAAATGCGTTGCAGTGTGTTGGTAAATATGTTTCTTACGAAATAATTCCACATGTGCTCATTGTGTCAATGTTAGATATGTAGACACACACACACTTCAAACAATGACGGAACGGTTATTTCAAAACATCACGTCAATTAGAAAAATCATTTCAGCGGCCCTCAAAATGGCTAAAAATAGCTTTTGCCAACCGGTTATATCTGAAAAACTAATCACGGGATTCGTATAAAACTACTCTAGAAACATTTAATGGACTTTGCTAAAAACTTTCCATCAATAAAAACATGGCATTACCACTGAAATGATCAGTCAGTCGAATGATCTACAATACCATTGCACGCCGTTTCATTGTTATGAGTTCGAGGTGTGACCGCGCCAGATGAGCCGGTCAGCATCGCCCTTGGCGCCGCACCTCACTCACACAAACACACGGCATATAGGCATGCGCCTTAAAGTAGGAATTGTTTATGTTCAAACATGTCATAGAAATACGATTTCAGATTTAATGAGATCGCCAACTATGAAAGTGTATTTTCCCACCTTGAAAAAATAGCGTAAGTATTTAATTAAATGTTTTGGAAATAAGTTAACAATGGTAAATATAATCCTATTTTTGTTAGCATACGGTTTGGAATTCCACAGACTACTTTACAAAATTGCTAATGTCTTTAGGAGACAAATTTATTTATAGTTTAATGAAAAGCGTTAGAAATACTTTTATCAACATGCGTGTTGTACAGGCATTAAAAACGAATCTTGCTTATTCCGTCCAACCTGAAGTACAGATATCACACATTTTTAAGTTGGGTTTTTTAGACGGTAAGCTCAAAACACGCCTATGTTGCAGGATTTTCTCAGACAGCGGTAGCAAATTTAGGATAAGCTCGTGAATCACTGTGGACTTTAAGGGGCTTATTCATAGTCGTTTTTGACCCGGACTAGTGCGGGATTATTGTCGGACTAATTTTTGTCTTATTCATAGACGCGGACTATATTTAGTCCGACGTTACTTGGCGTTTATGAATAAGGTAACACTTGGTCCGGACTATAGGACCAACCCTGGACTAACTGGCACAAGATGATCTCAGGATCATCTCGGAACTATCTCACGACTATGAATAAGGCCCAACTGTAAATAAATATATTCTATCACGTCATTATATTTCCAACTTCTCCTGCCGGATTATAGTGGTGACACATGAAACTTTTGCGAATAGTGTTTGATTCCTGGTGTGCACGCGTCAGATTATTTTTCCGCGTATGAGAAACATCGCTGACGTTCTGACTTTCATACGATTTTCTCGAGGATATCCTGTTCCCGTATTCTTGAATTCCTCTACTACTCCATCCACACCTCATATCCTCTGCACTACTAATTAAGGGCGTACACGTGGCAAAAATGAATAACTTTATACTTGCATGACACAGTTTGGTAGACGTTACTTTAACTAAATTGTCCAATAATAAATTTTTTTTACCTCTCCTAGTTTTTCCCATATCGGCATGTCAAAGTCAGAATTTGCAAGTTACGGGAACATAGAGATAACAAAAACCAAGTGACTTACTTACATTAATTAATTTATACTGAAATTATCTATTATCACCATATTCTAAAAATTTAAAAACACAAAATTAAATTCCTTTTTACTTTATAAAAAACATGTCAATTTATTTATTTTACTGTAAATTTTGAAAAAGACAATTTACTTTGTAGTTTGTTTTTAAATATTTCACCATATAGCCAATAATATCTCATTTCAGTATAAATTATTTAATTCGAGTAAGTCAGTTGGTTTTTGTTATTCCTATGAGTTCGTAACTTTAAAATTCTGACTCTGTAATGTCGCAATGGGAAAACTATGAGAGCTAAAAAAATTGTACAAGTGGAAAATATAGTCATAAGCAACTCCAATAAAACAAACACTATGTTGTACCCATATCTGTGCTATTAAGTGAGGACAACAATTTACATGAATCAAATAACAAATAATAAGTTCAAAATGGTACTTTCACTTCCATTTAAAAGGAGCAAATTTGTGTTATCAATAATAAACAGGGTTCACACGTTATTCAAGTTCATAAATTTACATTACGTATTGTCTGACAACGATATAGGTACTTTCAACCATAGTGTAATTTGAAAATTTAAGACAAAAAGGTACAAGACAAAATTCCTCATATTCGGTTAAGATTATCCTCCATGAATGAGACATGCAAATGTCTTACACAAAGCCCAATTCCATTGATGATGCAGATGTGCAATACAAGTTGGAATTATAAAATTGCCTTTTCTTTCATAAATCTTCACAAGAGCACAAACACTCATAAATAATTATGCTACTAAGCTAAAGTATACTGACATTGCCAGACCTTTACATACAAACTTCAGCTCACTAAAAATGTTTAATACATTAACGTTATCATCTTTGACGAAACAAACACACCAACATTCATTAGAAAAACATAAAATATACAACAAACGTGTTTAGAAATGATCCCTGTCTATGACACTTGAATTCTATGTGTTACAAATTCCCATTCAATTTGGATTTTTCGCCATTTGACTCATGCCTGTCTGAAAGGCTGGAAGTGTCTAACTTTAAAGAAATTATAAAATATGTCTCGTCCACGGCTCCAACTGGTATACTCTCCCTCATGCCTCAAAGAAAGCACTCAACCAGATCATTATCGAAGGGAATACTATTTCACCTCTGCTAAAGTGTCCCCCAACAATCAAGGGCATCGGACACTTCGGCAACGGAAATCAAGAAAGCAAACATCAAACAAGTAAACAAAACATAGCAAACCCTACATTATTAGGTCCCAAACTGAAATTTTGAATAGGCGGTGCCAAAACAAAATTTAGAAAAACTTGCAGAAAGCCACGTACGTGCAGACAGTCGTCTCTGCACTTCACGGGGGACAAGTCCCCATCAAACCTGGCTAGGAACTAGTATACTTACATAAATATAAGAGAAGTCCGCCTCCGAACATAACCCCAGAAGAAATAAGACCAGCCACAAGACACAGCGATTCACCTGGGCAGGAACACGATTCTTGAGTTGTTGCGAGATTATTCAGAAATCCCGAATCTCACTTCCAACACTTCGAAACCATTATCTTGCTATGGCGGAATGGTATTCATGAGTAAAAATTCCGCAGTGCGAAATGTGATAGCGAAATTTATGGTATTTTCGAACTTCCGGTCGTCAATCAAGAGCTACCGAAACAAACGTTCTTTTATTTCATAGACTGAACGCACTCTGAAAAATGTAATAAACGAGAGAGGTTATTTTTATCTCTCCTCCATCTGCTGTTTTGAATAGTTTATTTAGTATTCAGCACAGAACAAGGAGGGTATTCAGTAATGGGCTCTATACAAAAATGTACAACACAACATGTTGATTCCGAGACGATTTAAGAATATTTCATACAAGTGGTGTTATACGCAACAGTTTTTTTTTTTTTTTTTTTTTTTTGAGAAATTATTTTTGTCAAAAGTTTAAGTTAACGTGTGTTGCTTCAAATCGATAGGAATAGAAGATTTACTTGTGGGCGATTCCCTAACCTCTTTTAAATTGACAATTGTTTGTGCAACACACCTTTTATTCCGTCTAAAAACCATTACAAAATTCTTGTCGCTCACTCCAAACGCATGGCCTATTTTCTTCCCAAAATACACGTTGGCATGACTACATTATTTTCCGACTCTTTAAATACCTTCATAACTAAATATTGCATCTTTGCAGTTTTTTTTAAGAAACGAAACTTCATAAAAGTGTAAGTTAGTATGTAGGTATAGGTTAAGTATTAAATTCACGTGTAGTGATATTAAGTTCGTGTTTTACTGGACCTTTGTAAGGTTAAATTATCCAGAAAAGTGTTAGCACAAGTTAAATGTATGTGTGGAATTTCTGCAGTACTTTAATGCTTTACTTCGTTAGTTTAAAACAGCGAGATTATGGCAATTAACTACAAAAGTGCCGTGGCTGTCGACCTAGAGGCGTTGCGGAATCACATCTTACCACCCAAAGAGGAAGTGAGATTATTCCGAATGGAATTATTTTACTGCGAAATATTTTTACTCAAGAACCGCAAAACGAATTCCTTTACGATATAGTTACGAATCTCGCAATGGTATTGCTTCACAATAAATCAAGAATCGGGCCCCAAGGCAAAGAGAACTGCTCGAGCCAGTAAGTGTAGCGAAGTGTAGAGTAGCTGCAGCACAGTTAGTTCTTAGTGCCGTCACCGTGCGCCACCGTGTCTCAGGCACCCACAGTGCAATGTCGTGCAAATACTAAATTATGAATTTTTGTCACGTGAACACACTTAATAGAAGTGTTGTAAGGAAGGACAGACGCAAGTTGAGCGTCCTGCGCTTAGAGATGTAGAGGTAAATGACCAAGAGCTAAAGTCAGCCTTAGATACAGTACACCTCCAGATCGCGATCAGGATCGTTGTAGTCCATAGTTCGCAAATATTCAAATAATAGAACTACACATTCCAGGGTGTACATTTTCGTGTATCATTATGAGACTCAACGCCGAATCTCTATAAATGAATTTTTTTGACAATTTCATCATTACCACCTCCTCTGTAAGGACGTTGGACCCGTAAAAATTAAAAATTTTATATTTGTGCCAAACACTGGTCAACTTTTACACATTAGATAACATGTCATTTCCCCAAATAAAAAAAAATTGGGCCCATAGATTTAGCATAATCACCTATCAAAGTCACAAAATGGCAGTTGCGGTGTAGCCGAAATAATAAAAAATAATAAACTTACAGAAACAAGATAATTCATATCGATACTTAATGATGTGAACTACTTCAAGACACTTTTGTAAACACAAAGCGATATATTTTTGTATTTTTTAAAAATTGACGAAAATGGCTAAATTTTTGCCTAACTTTGACTTTCGGCTACTACTGAAATATTCAAAACTAACTTTTGCCAAACATGTCATTAAATACATTAATACACCGACTTTCAGTTCCCGTAATTTTGAATTCATGAGTTAATTACTTTTTTTTATTTTGGCTGCACCGTAATGGCCATTTCATGACTTTGATGACTGATTTTGCAAAAACCATGGGGCATAATTTTTTTTATTTTGGGAAATGACGTGATATCTGATGTGCAAAAGTTGAACGGTGTTTGGCACAAATATAAAATAATTAAATTTTACGGTTCCAACGCCCTTAATGGCAAACAATACGATTAATGTAAAGCAAGGTAGCTAGAAATCAGGGGCCTATAGACATTTACATTTCCTGAAAATAAATGTAGACGTATTCCTAGAACATTTATTTGCTGAGAAACCAGTACACGCACAAACACTGGTTTTACAGACGAGGTATTGTTAACGACTTATCTTTCGAACAAAAAAAGTTTATTTTTTCTTGTTCGTCATTAAGAATAGTGAAATATTGGCACACAAATTAAAATGAGGAGACAAATAATTACAAATACGTACCATCCCATACAAAGCACACATAAACCACGGGGACATACGCCCCGAAACACTTACAGCAGCAAAGTCTACTGAGTCTCATACCTCGGTAGTATGCAAACAATACTTATCACCCTAGCACAGTTTCATAAGCGGGCTCATACGGAGCGTGAAAATTACTCATTCCAAATATTATAAATTACCTGTAATAAACTACTTTGTCTGCAAAGGTCTAACCTTGAAAATTACACGCCAGCAATTATAAATTAATAAACAAACAAATTTTAACTATAAAATCTAAATGTCTGCCTCTCTCTTTCTCTTTCTTTAACTAAGGAAAATTACAGAAACTACCAAAAGTTAAACATTTAAAAACTCGAACGCGAAAGTTAACCTGAAATACTGATCAAAAGAGAAAAAAAACAGCAAAAACACGAACGAGACACTAGGACGTGGGTCATTATGCTACAGCGCTTCAACTCAATAAAAACCCAAACAATTAACTAAACAAGGCACTGAAAATTAATCAATTACAAGTCCTGCAGCATAACAACCCAATCCATTTAAGGGGATGTGGGGAGTTCACGCCAAATTTGAATGGTTTTAAAATGCTCTATACTTATACAAGATATGGTTTGTTTTATATGTATATATATATATATATATATAGTGACTATTTTTTACGGTAATGAAAATTTTCTAGCTTTCATAGTTTTCGTACAGTGGCATGTTAAAGGCCAAATTTGCATGAAACGGTTTAATACACGGAACGAAACCCAACTGACTTACAGAAATGAAATAATTCACGCAGAATAATAGTGTCAAGGACTACGTCAAGAGGCATGTAAAAGTCATCAGTGACATTTTATGTATTTAAAAAAAAATTTAAAATTTCAAAATTTTTGTTTTAAATCCAACAATTTTTTAGAAATATAAAATGTATTCAGATGTTATTTTCATACATTATCACGATGTAGCCCGTGACACTGTTATTCTGTCTGAATTATTTCATTTCTGTAAGTCCTTTGGTTTTCTTTTTTTTTGTCATAAACCGTTTGGACTTTGACCTGCCGTTATACAAAAAGTATGAAAGCTAGAATATTTTCATTACTGTAAAAATAGTCTCAATATATATATATATATATATCTATAAAACAAACCATATCTCCTACAAATATAAAATTTTCAAAACGATTAAAATTTTGCAGGGAATACAAACAACGAGGATGAATATAAACCCAGAAATAGTCCGGCCAGCATGGCGGAGCAACAGTAACAAACAAAAACTACAGTAAAACAATGATCACCGATAAGCCTGAAAATACATAATGAAAACTAAATACAAACTTTGTAACACTATATGCGTAGAAAATTAATAACATATTATCTCAGTTTGTAAATTTAAGATATCTGCACCTGTGTCTCTGCTTAGTCCACAATATAACTATGGCGAAGAAAGTCACGTTTACATATTGCGTCGTAAAATGTTCCAAACTAATACAAGTGGATTACTGGATCACAAGGTACATAAGAGTTTCTATTGACGTGAAATGTTCAAAACGTAGCTGCGGAGAACAGACTGACGTATAAATAAAGTCAATTTATTAGTTGCTGAAAATTTACATGTCTAAATTGTCTCGTGCGTCGTCAAACTTGCCGGTCAAACCGACAAGGTTGGCTCAAATAAGTGCTTCCTATTTTTTAAAGAATGAAATATTATTATATACTCCAGTTTTCGGGGTATTAAAAAAAACCAGAAGACTCTGTTTGGCTATGTACGCCTCACTAAGTTAATCAAAAAAATGTCAGGTGTGGCATGTATTTAGTAGTTTCAAAAAATTCTGAACCACACCGAATATAATATTATACGTTACTCCTAGACTTATTCTTGTCAAAGTTCCCTCGTAGGCAGTGTCCTTTCATAAGACCTGATGTTTAGATAATTCCTCTAGAGGAACACATACGCCAGTTGGGAATATTGATCTTAGAGGTGAAGAGAAGGGTGGTTAACAAGCAAGGGTTGACTTTACGACCGGAAGATCCCAGGCACTCCTAAAGTCCGTTATATTTTGAATAAACAACATTTAAATTGGTTATCCCATTATATTAATACGGAAAATTGTAGAAAACAAGCCTGCCTATGTCTCTTGTTCTGTATTTTATCCATTTTCTTTCAGGTATGCAAAACTGATAGGAATACGTTATTTTTTTCTTAGTTAGTTCACGCCTTTTGCTAGGATTACCTCATTTGTGAATTAAAATTTTAAAAATACATAAAAACATGGGCACAGGTTGTATACTTACAGTGTAAAAATAACGAAAACTTTCATTGATAACGAGCAAACATAAGAGACGCAAATTGCTTATTTCATAATTTCCTCGTGTTAACTTGCTTCTCTTAAGAGCTCCGCCTATCACGCACTTAAATTAAGAGTTACAGTACTACGCTCGACGAGAACCAAATCGCCTCTATATTTACAAAACTACAAACTGGCATGCAAGGTTTTTTGTTCATTTATAGGACTTTAAGTACATCTCTTTTTTCACTTTACAAATTCAGGTGGTGATTTTAGAGTTACGTCAGTCTAAAATAAGCCGTCTTAATCATTTTGAGTAATATTTAAAATTAACGGTGTATCTTTAAAGATAGGAGTTTTCTTAGATCTACATCCTTCTGTTTTTTCACCTCAAGGATGCGGAAGATGTCTTATATATATATATATATATATATATATATATATATATATATATATATATATATATATATATATGTGTGTGTGTGTGTGTGTGTGTGTGTGTGTGTGTGTGTAAAGAAGATTTCTGTTATCATTGCATGATTCAGGATGTATGACACTCACTTGATCCTTCATGAAAAGAGACAGAATCGCATGTTGCCGACTATGAGTCCATATATGATCAACGCGAGTCATTACTTCTTAACATCTTAATGTCACATACATAAGATAATTTTATTTCCTGTTTCATTGCGTTACTAAATGCCATATGAATACAGCAGCTACAAAAAAATATACCAAAAATGGCCCAAGGGCCTTATTTCATTCATCGCTACACGATCATTATTTAAAGATTTTTGCAGATAAACACATCTCATTTAGTATTCTATTCACAGTTTATTACACACAAAAATAGTTTAGCACACTATAATATTCTAAAGAGTAAGTGTTTCTAACAAACGAGCTAACTTTTGAAAATTATATGAGTGTAGTTTCAAGTGTGTGGTCTTCCCGTACGTAAACTTATACAAGAATACGTGGACATGTTATAACACCGTTCATGTATCGACGAGGACCGCTCATGTCGCCCTTATCAGTCGAATCCAGTGGCGGCTCTAGGGTTGTTGCCAGGGAGGGCACAAGTTGCAGACAACTGTATATTGTTGTGCGCTAGTTGAGGCTACAGCCACTGACACGCTGGTATGTAGGTGGCGCTTATTACTGACTGGTCACAACACAATAAGTAGACAGTAGATATTTCATGCTCATTGGTATACTGTGGTGTGTTCACAATAGAAGTTCTCGCCAACTTGTACCCTCCCTGGCAACAACCCCAGAGCCGCCACTGGTAGTTTTGTGCCTCTTACACGCAGGTAGGCAGCGACCTTCTTAAGGGCGTGCAAGTGGTATAAAATCTTTATTTTATATTTTTATGAAATATTGTTAGTTTTGTATCCTGTACTTGTGGTTCACTTTTTTCTTACGAAATAATTTTAGTGCGCACTCTTTATTCATAATGATACATAAAATTCAAAATTTTTCATGTTACGCTGCCATGCAAATAGTGACCAAAATTACTTACTCAGTAAAATAATTCACAATTAAATAACATATCATGAGCTCCGCAGTCTGACATCCACAACGTAACATTTTGAATCATTTAAAAAACGCAAAGAACAGGGAAAAGTTCCAAATTCAGCAATTTTTTAAATACAAAATTTGTTAACTGTGACATTTTCTAGTATTAGGTTACGTATATTATAGTATTTCGTTTAACTGTAAATTATTTCGGTTAGCTAAGTCAATTGGTTTTCACTATTTACATGACAACAAAACATGCAAATTTTGTCATTGGCGCACCGTTACGATAAATTATGCGAGTTAATTTTTTTTTTTTCGTAAGGATAAACTATTTTCTCAATGATCGTCAAAAAAACTAATACTAATTCGTAAAAATATAAAATTCTGATACTACTTGAACACCCTTAAGCGCCCGCCCATCTCTCCACCCTTATCTTTGAGCGATTGTTGCGAAGACTGCAATGAAGCTGAATGTGCATTTTCTCGGCAGGAATGGTGAGATGCCACTGCACAACGCACCAGATTACAGCGCTGCTTCTGTGCGGGCAGTTAACATCAAGATGCAGTAGCATCAAGGACGCCTCAGAGACTAGAAACATACCAGGCAGACCGACTAACACAAGGTCTTCATATAGTACCTCGGCAACGTACTACATCGAAAGTCCAGATCTTACTCTAGGCTCTCGGTTGCTTGCGATAAAGTGTGCACTTTCGGAAAATGACATGTCTGGAATAATATTAAACAAATATTATACATTTTATACCAGATGATAAATTCGAGTGCTATACAATCTACACACTTTGACGGTTACTTAAGTTGTACTGTATACATTAAAACGTAGCAGGAAACCACAAATTATCTGAAAGGGCCTACTTTATCCCGAACTATCTATACCGGATGTTTCCCTCTATATTATAGAAGGAACTACTACGCTGATTCGTTGAGCAAACTTTTAAGTATGTTAGATTACTCGAGATCATATAGCGTCCAATTTCGTTTAAACAATTATCATGACCCTTAAAGGTATGTAAGATATTAATACAATTGGGATGTTATTTTTTGTTTGTGTAAATCATGCCAAAATATTATTTGCGTCGTGGATGCTGTTAATTGTATGTAGGGACAGGAAATTTCGACGAAAAAGTTTTTTGCCCCATTTTGTTTCAGTGTCTTACGTGCACACCTGCAGCTCAACTTCAAGGTTATTGACAGAGCGTTTTCGTGCAGTCTTTATTAATTTGACTGGGCCAATCAGTACACGGATAACTGCCACTCATCACGTCTGTGATTTGCGCAGTTTAACCTCATGACTCCGGGCGTTACAGCATCCAATCACTGACCACATAGAAGATGAAGGTGTGTACGTAAGACACGAAAACAAAGTAGTCCAAGAATTTTTTTCGCGAAAATTTCCTATCACTAATTATATGACCTACGCTACTTCGTGATAGTAATGCTATACGAAGTTCAGTAACATAAATATGTTAATAGTGAACTTATATGTTATACATTGGTTACTTATTGTCAAAACTATACATGTCTGTTCTGTGTTGGTAGCCTAGTGAACTATGTATACAGATCCTTACATATCTTGTGAAGCCTGCAATATGGTCTAACACGATATTGAGGTATATCACGATATGTGGTCAGTTTACCCTGCTAAATGTCACATTGAGGTCTAGTCAGGCTTTTATATACGGAAATGGTTATAAAAGTACTTTATTATAAGCAAATGTTGCCGACGCGCAGAAAACAATCTAGAAGCAAAGAAAGGAGATACAGTTAGTGGCTGACAACTAGCATGAAACACGCATACAATACCGGAAACAATCCGATCTAAAAATACAATACAATACAATACAATACCAAAGGTAGACCCCGAAACAATAAAATACCATTCCCAGAAAATAAATGAATATTTCATCTCAGAAATATTAAACAAATATGGAACGTACTAATATAAAGACATAATAAGGTGTGCTGACTATTGCCACACAAATGGACGCGTAGAACACAAATCTGTGGTGTCTGGGTAAAGTGGTATAAGTAAAAAAAATGGCGTTTTGTGTAAATCGAAGACGAAAGTTCGAAGTTCTATTGTGTATAATGGAACAAACGAACTTCCAAATTTAATTTTTTACCTTCTCATAACCATTAAAGTTATAGCCTTTTACCCAGACGTAGAACATAACTTGTAGAATGTGCTTCTAAATTAACACAATTTTCTCAGTTTTTCGAGTTATACCACTTTACCCGAACACCACAGAAATAACCAGGGACTCAAACAGTAACGTACATGTAAACACAGACGACAGATGCTGCGATGTTTCGAGAACTTGTTGTTTGGCCACACGTACGGACTAAGGGCCTCGACTAGTCTGGTTGTAACACCTGCAGAGTTCAGGATTGTGTATAGCAAGAATGTATATTTATAACTTAGGCAATCAACACTGCAGCTGCCTCCTGACTAATCACGCAGCTTTAATGGGTTTTAACCGAGCGATGTGGTCCAACGGTAACACATTCGGGAACATCCGGGTTCGATCCCCGGCTCAGGCTATCCTGAATTTGGTTGGCCAGATGAATGCCGGGATAGTCCCTTAGCAGAGGCTATGGTCGATTCCTTTCTCTGCTGCTGTCATTGTGTCAAGTTGTGTGTAGGAATCGTCTCTAACGACCTCGCTGTCGACGAGATGTAAAGCGCACTTACTTTACCTTGTTTTAATAGGTTTTAATGCAGTTCACTTACCGACTTTCGTTTGTTTTCTCTTCGCTGTGTCATCTGTGTTGACATATTTTCAACCCTCGCTATCCTCACTGTAGTCATGAATTTCTGTGGATATTTTTGGACGACTTATTTGGTCGTTCCATTATAAGGTTTTAATGTTTTAACTGTTTAAAAAAAACGGCAATATTCGTTTCCAGAATTTTATTTTTTGCTTTTTTAGTTCTAATTTATATTAGTGTATTTTATACTACCGTATTCCTTTCTGAAATTGTATGTATATGTTGTATGTTTGCTGACAACTGCTACAGGACTTATGTTTGGGGAGGAGGTTCTGACACTCGGAAAAATTCGCCTGTAATAGCGTCCATAAAAATAGTCCAGTTTATTATATTTACTCATTGAAAAAATCGTTTAAGAATCCAGTTGTAAAGCCTAGCAGTATACAACTTCGCACTTCATTTCAAGAATAATTTCATGCTTTATGTGAGCAATTTTATCTCGTAATTTGTATTAAGCACAGTCCATTTTAATTGTTTTAATTAACATTGCCATACTGCCT
The DNA here is from genome assembly GCA_003012365.1 of Medauroidea extradentata. Lineage (NCBI taxonomy): Eukaryota > Metazoa > Arthropoda > Insecta > Phasmatodea > Phasmatidae > Medauroidea > Medauroidea extradentata. Next base: position 8,932 of record PNEQ01082390.1, on the reverse strand, counting down.
GCTTAGTTATGTACTTATGCAGCATGTATTTCTCTATTTTTTAATGTACTACCCAGTACATCGTTCCTCAAGGCGACTGTATAGAAACTTACATGGTAGGCACATTTGGTCATATTAGAAGAAAACTGAAAGTCAAGTAAAAATAGTATGTTTTACCTCTGAACACAGATAGTGTCAGGTATTCACATACCATCCAGTTAACGTAGAGTAAAGTAAATTTTCTGCTTAGTCAACTTGAAGGAATTCAGAATAACAAATTTTTAAATGACACTATAATGGCGTTTGTACTTGGATGACAAATGACTTTCGTGTATCGGGACATCTCTAACGCCAGATCACTGTCATGTTGCTATAAATTATAAAATTTTTCCCTAAACAGCCACTTCACCCAACTCGGCAGGGACTGGAGAAAACTTATCGATGCTTACTTCTTAGCTTACCAAGAGGTGAATTTTACGTATTCACATTAAGTGTGGAAATGTGAGTCGACGTTTACTGAAACGATTCAATTTCATCAAGTTTGTGAATGCGCAGAGTGCATTGACCGGGACTTGTTTACTTAATTTTATATGGCTGAAGCATTGAGGAATCTGTCTGCTAAGCGAGACACAAGTTTCATAATGATGGGTATAATTAATGTCATATTAAACATATATGTAACACTATAAAGATCATATTAATCACTGAAATATTACGAACATTTATTAAGATACTCACGTACTCTTTACATAATTTAGCAGATATATAATTCCTAGTAGGCTGCGACGTTGTTTATGAGCTCAGCAAAGTTGATATGTAAAACGAGAGGAAATCATGTGCGTGTTTATGTAGTTCATAATTTATAGCTTGTTCTACGGTATATATAATGAAGCGTCCAACACTGAAATGTATAATCGCTAATTTATAATTTCCTTTTACCAACAATAAAATACAAGTACATACTTTGTGACTTGCCATGTAATCGCCACTCTAATTAATCAACCTTAATATTCATCAATCGTAATAAATTACAAATATTAAAATAAACTTGTCATGCCAACATTCGTTCTCCTCGTATGTCGCGATACTGATGAATAAAATTTCATAAAGCCGGCATCATGAACATAATTTTATGTAAATAATAGATACGTTATTTTTTGTAAATAACATATATGTTATTTTATGTAAATAATGTATATTTATGTAAATATTGTATATATTATGTTATGTAAATAATATAAGTATAATGTCTCGGAGACTACCAATTGCAGCACCTCACCAAAGTCTAGCATCCTCACCACCCCCCCCCCAATACTACGCATGGACCCCCCTCCTCCTAACTGTTGAGGGTGGGGAGAAGAGCCAGCCTATAAGAATTAAGTCACAACTAATGAACGTCAGTAATAATTAGAATAAAAATAATTTTAGAATTGAATTAAACATACAAGTAGTAGTTGCCGAGTGTTAAAAGTTACTGTAATTAATATGAAATATATAAGCAAAGGCAGGAAATCACTGTCGTCGATGAGCCGAGCAATCTTAAAGGAGCTCCCTCTTAACTGGACCAACTGAACCAAAGCCTGCGGAGCAAACAGCGAGGATTTTCGCGCCAAACAGGAGCGACGCGAGGTACGTGGTAGAGAAGTACCGTATAACTCCGCGCGGGAGACTTTAGAGTTAATAAGAGCTGTTGTACTAAGCCTTACAAGTCTGAGCAGCAGGCCGCTGACAACAACTTAGCCAATCTTCGACATACTTTACTAAACAATCGCTCCGACTACCGAGCGTTACCTACTGCAAAATTAAGAGAGTTGAAGACATTTTGATCAGCATTTAACATCGAGGTCTATAGCGCTGGTGAGGTGAGACATGAGGTGAGTATGGAGCAGTACCGGAATGAAGGGGCGGTGGAAACTGGAGATCCCCGAGAAAATCCGCCGACCAGCGTAATTGCTCGGCACGATTCCTTCATGCAAAAATCCGTTGACAAACCCCGCCGGGAATCAAACCCAGGTCGCCTTGGAGGGAGGCGAGTGCTCTAGCCACTGACCCTTGCAGAAGCTAAGGTTAATTCTACTACAGGTTAGAAAGATCAATGCTGTAAGTTTGTCACAGGGGACATTTCTGTCGCTTGAGCGATGGTGTATGTACGTGCACCAAACTGACCAATCACACAGTTTCCCTGAATTAAGTTACATTAAGTTGATAATTTAAAACGGGAAATCGGTTTATGTTGACATTAAAATGAAATTAAATGACTTCTATAATTTCCGAGTTTATTTAAATTTCATTTTACTACAGTTTTATATTTTTCTGGTACATTAACGACTGAAGCGAAATTAGTGACAGAAATTTTCCTTCTGCCGAACTTACCCATAAGAAAACATATTTTCTCTCTAACCTATAGCAGAATGAACCGTAACCAGACCAACAAATGTGTACAATATTGGGCGTGCGCGGAGAGGGTAGTGCGAACTTCCCTACCAATTTGAAAATTGTACTTTTTTTTTAGATTTATAATTTATTTGTTTATTTATCACAACAATCCCCGATAATGAGTTACAAAAGGTTTATTTATTTTTTTAATTAATGGCTCTACATTTACAATTACCAAATTTTTATACGTTACCAGCAAAGCAATTGTTACAGGTATTTTGTAATCACTAATAATTAGTGAATAATACAGTAAATGCGCAATAAATCAAACAAAACTCCAGACAAACTACCGGAAGCTCGTATAATTGAAATAAATAACGTTAGTAAGTACTGTATCTTATTCAAAGGTTTTTAATGTGAGGTTATTGTTTCAATTTATTATGACAGCTGAATCTTACCGCTTTTTTTATCAATGATGTCTGGAAATGAATACATTAGTGAGAGTAAGTACAACTTTTTCTTTACCAAACATAAGAAGAAGATCGTACAAAGTTAACGGTGGAATATTTATGTTTGATAATTATAGAGTCAAGCGAAGTGATCTGATGTCTCAACTCCCTGCAGTATGAACGGCTGCAGGTGATAATGAAGTTATACAGTACATTATTAGCCTTTTAATTATGAACGTTCATCTGTTGATTAAGCTTCTGTGCAACGAAAGTATGCGTTCGGTCTTTTAAGCGCATAGCTAGTCGTAAATATATTTAGTACCTTGTCGCCTACTACAAGATTACGATGTACGACAGGAATTCATCGACAAAAGTTCAACACAAGAATGACTCAATGAACACATTGTCATATTCTTTCTCTGACAATAAACCGATCAAACACGACGCGTTATGGAAATTTTGCACACACCGTCTGTAATTAGCCGGCACGGTCTCATTCCAATAACTATTTTCCTCACTTTTTGTCAGCTAATTATTTATTCCGTAATGACCACCTGCCAGATGCCAGAATGCTTCGAGCCAACACGTACACAAGATGTTTCAATATCGTTCAACTCTCCTTGTCCAGGCTAGAACTAGGCCACCGCTGCACCGACACTGAGTCTCACGGTAACACCAGCTATTTGTTAAGGATATCAAATAATGCCAAAATGAATTTTATTGGTCACTCTGAAGTTAACATTTTGAGGTTGACGACAAAACGCTGGGTTTATCAGTCACATATAAAAATAATATATCCATCCGTTTTGACATTGCGAAGCTGTACACACACAGATATATATATCACCATCCTTTTCTGCCGTGTGCCGAAAAATAACATATACCCGTAGAATCATAGAGGTTGCACAAAAATATATGTATATGAAATTCTCACATCAGTACAGAAAAGAGCCCATCTCATTTAAACAGCTAAACAGATTTTCATCAATTACAACTAAGAAACTTTCCAAAGAAATTAACTTTCAGTTTAATAAACTGTGGATCGTAGAAATTGACTGGAATTAAAAATTATTAACACCTTAAAACATGCTCACTTTGACGTAAACAACTAATACACATGTTGTATGCATAGAAATATCACAAAGTAAATTACTATAAAAACTATATTTTTCCTATGTATTTTAATTAGGGTTGCTGAAGAACATTTAAAAGAAATGATAATTGTATAGCATATCTGGTAACCATGTCATCGCCCGTACAGCGACAAATTTCTTGAAGATTCACGACATGTGTTCCATAGACAATGTCCTTCATGTAACACCGCATGAAGAAGTCAAGTGGAGTCATACTGCGTGACCGTGTAGGCCAATATACGAGGTCATTCCGACCATGACCTTAGAAATGCAGGTCTGGACAGATTTTGACCTCTTTTATGACAAAGTGGCACTAGTACAGTGGTGTGTTAACATTGCAATATACCGTCATACTACCAGTGACTACAGGCTGGAAACATTCGCTGGTTGACTGACATGTAAGCTAGCATCCAAGAAGAGCGGTGTATTCAAGCAGACATTATCTGCTCATTTGCTGCTAGTTGACACTGTGACATCACGCTGTTCGGCCAGCATTTAGTTGTGTCTTTATTGTTGGCTCACCGCTCTACAAGAAGTGCCAGATAAGTCTACAGCGAATAGCAAAATAGCACGAATTTATAGTTGTTTGAGGCCTAGTTTGTGCCCAAAACAAAACGTGAACTTTTCAGGTCTCTTCTATTGACCGTAGCTGCTCCGACACGAGCTTGCTCTCCATCGTTATGTTTACGCAATGTTAAAACAACACCAGTGTAACAGTGACGCCAAGTTATTTTAAAATCCAGTGTCCAGACCACGGCCGTAGAAAAACAGGTCTGGACACTCGCCTGGAATCTTGACTCCCTTGTTGTTTGGCTGCAGTTCACCAAGTTCACGATAATGATGTACGTTTTTGGCGCTGCAATCAGGGCGGTCGGTCTCAAACTCCGCCCACTTCCCTCCCACTAAGATAAACAATTTATAAAAACCTATTTGTATATAAATTTATGAAAAACTTCCTTCGCTCACAATTTTAAAGCATGGCTCCAGCAATCTTTATTTACTTTATAATGTTAACAATGAAAAAAAAAGGGCGGAGTTTGAGCCCGACCGCCCTGACTGCAGCGCCAAAGATGCAAAACATTCTTGGTAACTTGACGAACTACAGCCAAACAACAAGGGGGTCAAGCAAAATACATTGGTAGATAGGCGAGTGTCCAGACCTTTTCTTTTACGATCGTGGTACCTACAAACCCAACGACAAGAAGATGTCTGTCCATAGAAGTTTGCGCGCAGAATGTGCCAGTTGCCCAGTGCGAAGGAGATCCGTCCTGTTGGAACATTGTTGATGCTGCAGTTTCTGCACCTGAATGAGAACAAACTGTTCCAGCATGTCCAGGTACACAATGGAAATGACGGTGCTCTGTGCAAAGAAATACTGCCCTACAAAACGGCCACTCCGAAGCAAACATCACACACTCGTAGGAATCTGAACAAATAGCATTTTATTTTCGGCACAAATTAGAATTCAAACATAAGTAGGTTCGCGTCGCGTTCACAGCTGACCTTTGACTTACTTGAGACATTCTGGAGAGCCCTGGGCCAATAGTAAAGAAGCAACTAACTGCACGCCCGACCACGTGGTACCAATGTGTCAGCGAGAAGCCAATAAGTAGTTGTGTGTGCACACAGGTATTCTTGGACGCTAGTTTACAGGTCAGCAAACCTGTGAACTTTACTACACATTCGTTTTGGGACTGTATCATGATTAGAGATAATGGTATATCGCGAAAATGTTTTGTGCCAACATACTCTTGAAAACGCTGTACTTTCATGCAACATGTATGATTGGCAGATGTACGTCTGACACGACATAGCTGTCTGCAGACTAATAGCAGACATCAAACATTACAATAGCGGGATTCTTATTGGCTCAGTCAAATAAGACAACAGCTCCACGTACATGCGAATGCCAGTAATATTATGGTAAGCTTAACGTGCGTTGAACCCAGCAAACAGTCACGTTTTCCCGCGATAAACCATCATCTCTAATCATGATGCTTGTTGGCACACGGCTGTTCCGATTCCTACATTCCTGCATTCTGACTATCAGCATGCCCAAGAAACATGAAATGCCGCCTCATCAGAAAACATATAGAACTTAGTTCACATACTTAATAAATTCGTGTGTTTTCAAAGTAGAGTTTTTGTATGTTTTCATTTTCTTCTTTTTAATTCATGAGTGTAGAATTACAAGCATTGTACCGGTTCGTCTAAAATTACACGCGCATAGTTGTCAACGAATAATACCTACAAATGGACGCAGCTATGCAAAGAGGATACACCCACTTACGAATATTGAGTTTTTCATTGCAAAACGTACCTGAGAGTGTGTAGTATTACATGCTAAACAGACCCAACTAGCAAGCAACCTGCTGCCATCTGCTCGCACCGAAACAAACGCCAGCACATGGAATCTGTTCTGTAAACTGCGCAATTCGGAACTAAATCCGTGTTGCAATGTTATCTCGGGAATACGGAACCAACTACATTCACTGCAATTTACAATGTAGAGCCAAGTTCAGTTTTTGTGACATTGTTATGTGGTGTGCAACTTCTAATATAACTGAGAGACGTATTTTTATCTATAATATATACTTTCATTATAAAGACAACTAGTTTATTGTGTATTGCCAGATTTTAAATTATAGTGAGATATCAGCGTGTAACATATTAATTACAATACGTTGCACCTATACCTAATTATAGTTTAAAATGTATAAAATTAATCATTTATTGAAAATACAGTTGTGATTCAAATAGGAATATTATGAATGCTAAGTCATCATGACCGGTTATTGAGAAAGTTATTTTTAAAAAAACACTTTACATAACTAGTCAAACACAGTGAACAATATAAGCCTAACTTTAGTCGTAAGTTTCTTACCGTAAAAGTTTTTGTTACGAGTAGTTGTTTTAATTCGACAGGAAGAAGATATACCTTCTCGTTCTGAAACGTCAAAGTGTGTTAGTGTGTGCACTCAGTTAAACGAGGTTTTGCCTGTTTTAATTAATGAAGTTCAAGTTCCTTGTTCGTGCATATGTTGCGTAATACTAAGTAGTTTCTCCTGTGGTAATATTACTAAGAGAAGTCTGTGGATATACATTTACTAGCATTCCCTAATAATACCGCTAAAAATTAACCTATTAACACATGAGTATTGTGTTTGATGCTGTGTATTATTTTGCTCACGCTGTAGGCACGCAGAGACGAACAATAAACTACGCTTATTGTACCTGATCAAAGTGGTAAAGCAGTGAAAATTAAGAGTAATGGTGGCGACAATGTAACTGAGACAAATACTGGATCCCACACAGCGAAAGCATCTGTGAAAAACATACCAACTGCACACATAAAGGACGACCGAAGAAGGGAAGGAAGAGGTTTGTCGAGGCAGAACAGAATAAGAAAAAATGCCAACAAATCTTACGTAAGCACTACGATGACAGCTGTTGATCCCAAATAATTTAAAAATGATATGCAGAACGAAAGGTAACAAAACATTAGCACGGATGAAATACAAAATATATTTCAACAGTTTTGGAATACTGCAGATTACAATCTCCGAAAAGTAATGCTAAAGACAATGATTCAACAGACTAAAGTCATTCGTTTCACGGGGAACGACAAAACAAAGCGCACTTTCAGCAGAATTTATTAAGTATACAATAAACAATTTGTTCTGTGTAGGGTCTTTATTGTCAGAGTTTGAGAATCTCGACAAAGGGAGGTCTTATTATGCGTGTGTTTATATATATATATATATATATATATATATATATATATATATATATATATATATATATATGACGTTAATTAATGACGTTTACAACTCTCTGTCTCGCTTCAGTGGATGCTAAGACGAGTAAAATGATACAGGGCACTTGGTATCGCAAATGCTGGAAAGTGCCTGAAGAACGGTACATAAGTTGTGGTCTGTGAGGTATGAATACTATGTATGAATGGCAACAACTGGTGGAGCATTTCGTGACATTTCTCCATTCACTCGAGCTACTCTCTTGTCTTGTATTTATGTTAGCAGTTAGGACCACAGTACTACAGAAATCACTAGTCTGGCAGTGGTATAGTCTGCAGGTGACGCCAACGGAATCTAACCGAAGCAGCTTCAGCGGGAGGCGAGTATTTTTTATACATATCTGCGGCCCGATGATCTGGCAGATCTACCCATTTTATGCACTGGTTGACTTCTCAAAAATTATTATTTGCTACATCAACACAGATTTTAAACCTCTCAGACCACAACATGTGTGGCGTTTTTCAGGCACTTCCCATCATTTGCGACACCAAGAGTCCTATATATTATTTTACTCGTCTTAGCATCTCCTACAGCGTCACGGAGAGTTTTAAACGTCATTCATTAACAATGTAAATAGTTGAATAATGGTAAACTCAGTGTTGATATTTACTCTGATATTCATATCCCGTGTAGTAAGCAATGAGAATTTGATAACTTACATAGATATAATAAGATTACTCATAAGGCGAATTTTTGGTTAATGTAACACAACAGCATAATATTTATAATATTCAGCACAATCTCCCACATTGTTTGTAACAGCAATAATTTATGGCTTAAATAAATGTTTTCAGTTCTCAGCGAGTCTATTCATCAAAGAAATTATATTTATTTTATCTAAAACGTATATATTAAGCCTGTAATGTTATGCGGTCATCTAAAATGGTATTAATAAAATAATACATTTGTACAGCCCTATTTTTACAAAGTTAATGTTGAAATGTATCTAGTAGGATTTTTCAATGGTCTAACTGGATACAAAATATTGTTGCAAGTTTGAGAACACACAAACTTTATATGTGGGCAATTCCCATGAGTTCTTTGGGATAGAGGTCTTATAATTACAAATAAAAGAGTTAAATTAAGTACTGGATTTAATAGCTCACAAAGCTACGAAATACACAAAACAGTAATCAACTAGAACTCTCACAACACAATTAGTTATGCACACAATTACTCC
>PNEQ01082389.1:0-42632 GCA_003012365.1 Medauroidea extradentata | reverse complement strand
AGTGCAGCCTACCAGCCAATGATGGAAACATGATGTCACAGATCACGAACAGGAAAGACAAGTGACAGTCGAAAAAACGTGACGTCACTAGCATACTATGTAAACAAAGACATCACACACTAGCACACTCTAGCAGGCAATGTACAAAACAAAATGGACGACACCTGTTTGAACCTAGCAACTCAAAATGGCCGACAAAAACAAATGATGCATGAAATTGACACCGTAACAAAATTGGTGAAAATGCATAAGATAAAATGGCTGACAAAATTTCAAGTAACTGACATAATCAATATGATGCACGAAACTGACAAATACACAAAACAAAATGGCTGACAAAAGGCCAAGTAACTGCCGAAAGCAAAATGATGCATGAAATTGACACCATAACAAAATGGCTGACAGAATACCAAGTAACCAGCGAAGTCAAAATGGTGCACGAATTTGACATGGCCGACAAATACACAAAACAAAATGACTGACAATATGTCAAAACAAAATGGAGGGTACAATATGGCTGCCAAAACAAAATGGTAGACACAATATGGCTGGCAAAACAAAATGGCTGAAACAAGATGGTTGCCAAAACAAAATTGTAGAAACAAGATGGCTGCCAAAACAAAATGGCAGAAACAAGATGGCCACCAAAACAAAATGGCAGAATTAAGATGGCTGCCAAAACAAAATGGCAGAAACAAGATGGCCGCCAAAACAAAATGGCAGAAACAAGGTGGCTGCCAAAACAAAATGGCAGAATCCAAGATGGCTGCCATCAGGTCCTCGTCCTCAGCCAGAAGCCAACTGGTGCAGAACCTACATTTCCTATCTACTGACATCAAACTGTATAAACAATTTCTTTGACATAACACAAGTTTTCTTGCGGCAAAGCTATTGTACCACGAAGAAAATGTTCGTGTGATGGTGACAAAAATGTAAATAAAAGTGTGTTGCTACTAAAATATTTTGTCATTAATCTTCGTGTTAAAATTGTTTGTAGGTATTGAAAACAAACTTTTCACTGAAAATATATTTTTTTTTATTTAAAAAATAAACATGTACTTAAAGAAAATAGTTGAAAGTACAACGGCAAGCTAAACCACACAAAATATATATTTATCTTTTTATTTTATGTAAAGCTAGCTTTATATACTGAAAAATATACTTCCCCAAAATGTTTGTCTTTGTGGCAAAGGAAATGTTTTATAGTGAACTTGAGTAGTCTGAATTGTGCGTAAAGGCGATGATGCAAAAGAAGACTAAATAATAGTCTGCCTTAGTGCTTGTGCGTATCTTGGCCTCAATCGTTTAAAATATCTTAAGGCTGGCGTAACCCGGAATTTCTCAAAACCTACTTCTGTTTGTTATTTAAATCATGTGACCTCAGAATTTTTAAAATTTTATATCTCATTTGTACATATGTACCTTGGCTAATTATAAGTTAATTTAGAGCTATACATGAAAATCCTTTCGCGTAATTCATATGTGACAGGTCCAATTAAAATGTTTTAATGGAACCATCAAAATTTTTGAAGCTGTCTGTTTAAGTCAAGTAATGTGCGTCTAAATGCTTATGCCTATATATAGAATTAAACAACATTGCTCATATTATCAGCAGCCAAATTCCCAGAGGGTAGGAAAATAATACTTATTATTATAAATAATTACTGAGTGCATAATGCTGCAAACAAGTCACAAGATAGGCAGCTAATTAAATTAAACCCTTTGTGATAATTCAGAATATAAAAATTATTAAAGTTATTCATGAATGAGTACACGCGTTTTAAAAAATTCGTGCATGAAGAGAAGTCTGAAAATTACAAAAGGAAACAATAACGCACGTTGACTGAAAGATATGATAGGCATTCCATTAAGCGCTTTCCAGATTGGCTGCGAGTTTCACAAAATCACTTGTTAACATTTGTTTTCCAACCTAAACTGTGCTGATGGGAAATATGCGAAGTAAATACTGTTAAATTTAGTGTAGTTATTTCACTACATGAAAAATCCTCTCCTTTAAACATTTAAAAATGTTTATATTTGTTTGGTTTTCTTATAAAATTCAAACAATATAAAGAACCATTCCAAATGAAAATTTTAAAACTAAATAAGTGATTGAACTTTAAACACTTATTAAATTTTTTATCAATACCAATCTTTGAAATTTTTTCGATCTTTTTAGTTATTTAAGTTCACTAACTTTATTCTAGATTGCAAAGTGTTTTAATTAAGCTTCTAAACATAAACTGTATTAACTCGTCAGTTTAACTACTTAAACTGATCCTCTTTGTACTATCAGTTGTAATTGTGTTCAGTTGATACTAATCTAAAATCTATGCCAAATTTCTCAATTTTGTGAACAATTGAAGACAATTGGAATGCAATTTTTACTACATACCCAGAATCAAATAGCAGTACTCCTACAGAAAGAAAGGTGACTCAGTGCTATAGAATGGGTCCTGATTATTTCCTTCTTCTTTGCTGTGTGCTTGTTCACTAGCGCAACATTCTAGCCACGGGAAAATATAGAAACACCTAAGAAAAAGCATTGCGCATGCGCCGATTTTTTTTTCCGAGTACAGTGCATCGACTTCTATCAAAATCACGTATTTGTATATCGACTGAACATTTTATTTCAAATGTCGGAACTGCAGTCACCTGTGTGGTGTTTGTTTGCATAATTAATTTTATTTATTTGCGTAGATAAGATGCTACGTCGTAAAAAATAACAATTTCTTTATTTGTATATATAACCATGAGATAATGTTTGACATTAATAACATTGGTACTACTCGCAAATAAATAATTATTTTGGATCACATATTTTACAAGTAGGTTTAAATGCAAGTAAAATATACTACTTTCTCTTTATAAGTTAATAGTTAAAACCTAACTTAAATCACAGCAACGAAAATAAAAGCACACAGCAATTTCAAACACCCTTTTAAATTTTTACTGTCACTTAGGTGTAGGTTTTATTTTCCTGTGCTCTAAGACAGAATTTACTATTTACACGATCAGGAAATGATTTACTGCACTTATATGCAAACTCTGAAACCCAGTCTCTTCGATTACTGGGCAGACCACTGACCAGTACATAATTTGAATGCTAAAAACAATCGTAAACTTCAACTTTTCTGCACTGTAAACATTTTTCTCCATCGATTTACGGAATTTCCGGTAAAAATTTATCTGTCTAATTCCATGAATTCAAATAAACTAATCTCCTAGTCCGACAGAAGTTTCCGTAAAATAATTTCATCACACGGAGCTGAGCCATACTTACATATCTAAATAATGCAACAATTGCATTTCCACAGATTTTCTGATTTAACGGTGATGTTATTAAAATATATCCGTAATATTTACAGATCTGTAATCCGTAAATTTACGATTTCTTCCTTGCAAGTGTTCGCAGACGTATGGGCATTACGTACGATTCCGTAGTGTATATTTACTGTATACATTACCGTATTTTATTTTTACGGACACTATTTCTGTTTATTAACGGTACAGTTTAGTTTAAATTTATAACGGCGTACATGAGAGAATGCCAGTGGAATTTTTTAGTACGTTACTAAGGAGTACTAAACAACAGTTGCTGAAAACTTACAGATATAAGGTGGCACTGTTAAAAATTATTTTAGTTTTTTTTTTTACGGAGAAGTGATGGTAAAAAAAATTATCCATAAGTGTCTTAATTTACGGAAGGCAACAGGCTCCACTAATGGAAACTCGGATATTTAGGATGCAGGCACAATCATGCGTTCAGTTATTTTTTAGTTTATTTTCTTAGTTTAACATACGTTTATTTAATGAAACAAAATTATGTATAACTGTGTTCCAAAATAATGTTTCCGATAATTAAACAGACATTTCCGTAAAAGTATCCGAAAATTGACTGGATTTATTTGTTTGGACATACTCCATTGCGAAATAAATGATTGTCAAAAGAAAACTAAAAATAAGACAAGAAAACATCAACGATATTAAATTATGATAAATGCACGTTCTGTTCCAATTATTGATTAACAAAATATTCCCAAGTTTTTATTAGTAAATAATTGGCTGGTTCCAAAACTACGTATTCTTAATTTCTCATTCTCTTGAAATGGATTGTAAGGCAACTTATCTGATTTTTCAATAATTTAAGAGTTTATGACATCATCTAGTTTGCCAAATTCTCTGGGTGTGCAAGTGCAAATTATCAAATTGATCCAGTACAGAGTGCAAGTACCCTAACGAATTAATTTGGGACACATAATTTCACACAAATTTGCGAAAAGGTAAAATGTCACATTACATACAGAAAGAACCTGTCCTATTCCAGATTATGGTGACATGCTGACAGTCTTCAGCTAAGGAAATTGTGGTCTTCATTTAACAAATTAACGAAAAGATAACACCACAGATCTGTAAATTTGCTATAATTAAGATAAGTTTCATATTTTAGACAGGCAGACATGGACATTTAATTAAAAAAAAAAAAAGCATTGTTATATTTGTATGAACGCGTGCCTGTGTTATTTGTGAGTAAAATAGCACTTTGTGTTTTATTACTAACTAAAACTGTTAACATCGTTCATTACAAATTTGTGAGCTACAAAGTAGTGAGATATCATTTGCTTAGTACTTTTAAAAACAAATTGAGTAACAATTTATTTTCTCATACACTTCAATCATAGGCTGAAATTATATAATCATAAAACTCACAATTTATTGTTATTCTTTACGGCATTAGTAAATACGAAAAATTAAGATACTGACACAAAGAGAGTTTTCAGGAAAGCCACGCCCACCAAAGACTATTGTAAACGCAATTATTAATAAAAACATTTTAAAATTCAAGATAATTACACACATATATCTAATAAAACATTTATTAAATAGTACAGTAACAGTTTAGTACCGTAGCACTCAAACAACCTTTCAACATAACGTAATAATTAGCACTATGTAGTTCCGAAGAAATGTTTTGTGTTTATTTATGAAAACACTACAATATTGGCCCTAAATAACGTTTCGATAGAATTGTTACCACTCGTACACTAGCTATATAATAATCCATACTAACGTTAAATTAAACTGATGGAAATGTCCCTGAACTATACCACTCACTATACATGGCGAATACCTAAATATGGTACAAAAGTGTGTGCGCTTCGAGTCGAGACAACTAACAAGAAAATTATTTTGGTTCCTTGAAAAAAAAAAAATTAAATTGTCAGGACCGGGCGAGGTGATGCAATGGTTGGACTCGCATTCGGAAGGACCGGGGTAAGATTCCCGGCTCCGGCCATCCTGATTTCGGTTTTCGATGGTTTCCCGAATTCGCTCCAGGCGATTGCTGGGATGGTTCTTTAACCAAGGTCATGGCCGATTCCTCTCCCAGCTCCTGTCATTGTACCAAGTTGTATGTGACCGTCTCTAATGATCTCGCTGTCGATGAGACGTAAATCGCTGTTACCAACCAAAAATACCAACCAAACAAGTGCGAGCGTAAAAATAAGCGTAACAAAGGATATATCACTGTAAAACAGACGTATACAAAAATTCAGTGCAGTCTTGTAGGCTCATTCTCATTATAATAGCAAAAATATAAGTCTACAGTACATTTCCCACAGTCACAGAGTATTGTTCTCGTATTTTTCACTCCGAAATGGCCAACATAAATCTTACAAGATAATATTGTAACCGACATATTAAGACTTTAATATAAGGCAATTTCAAGTAATTTATTCTCATATATATATCACGTGTAAAATTTACACGAGTCAATTCCATACCAGCAAACGGATAACGTAAAAATAATTTCAACTATGGCAACGGACATCAACTTTAGGGTATGACGATTTTCATACACTGTATTTAAAATTACTACATGATGTCAGTATTAACAAACGACGGAAGGATACAAATGAACTGAAAAGGCCATCTTAGCGAGCTTACTTTGGTGTAAATTCTTCAGTCTACAGAAAAGTTCTCTGCGACCATTTAAACTTCTCAGAGGAGTTTTGTTTGCTAGAATCGGGAAGTTTGATGTAAAAGTAGGAAAGAAAAATTTGACTGTCAAATATACAGTAAGAAGATATTTAAATAAGTTATCTGCAGATATATCGCAAAGTTTTGAATTGAAGACACATGGCAATCAAACGTTTTGGTGGATTCAGGCAGACGTGATGGAGACAACTATGAAAATGGTAAGACAGCCCACTCGAATGGATGACCGCGAAGTACTTCACAGACGAGGGTACCAAATTTTCGTGGATGGACCAAGAAAACTTGGATCTTACAAGAATTAAATCGAGTGAGAGGTCAAAAGAGTAAACAAAAACGGCTGCAACTACAGAAATGAAACGAAATTGAGGAACTGAGGATTGATTCTTCAGGAATAAGGACACATACGCAAAAATGGTGTATAGAGATTTTAGGGTTTAAATAGATATTGTTACAGGTAGCATTTTCAGCAACACAAATATGTTAGTTATATAATTCCAACAATATGATCTTAAACAATTTTTAAGGGTATTATTAACCGTAATCCCCCAATAAAACAAACAAATGCATAGGTATTGATGTGCACTGATGTTTAACTTACAATGAAATATATCCTGACTTGTATTGTTGGTGAACTTTAACATTGTAACGGAACTACAAAATATGGCGATTACGTTTGAATAATATCCCAAAAATTGGCATATACTTTTATGTGCTTATCTTCCGGAAACCTCAACTATGAAAGACGACAGTGTTAAGAATGCTACTTCAAAATTAATGAAAACGTCAAAATAAATTAGAAGTAAAAACCGTGGCAGTGGCATTATCAGGTTACGTTTAAGTTTACTAAGAAAATCTTATGAAACGTGCTATTAATTTTTCTTATATCATGTCGACTGCATAATTAATGCAGCTCTTGTGCAAAACTTAACCATGATAACCAGAGCTCTTACGGATAATGTGAAGATGCGAATATCTTTTCAAGATATTGTTTCAGTTCACACCTCAACTCGCCAGTAAATCGTATTATCGCCTAAATGAAATCAATATTTCAAGGGAAATACAGTTAAGTTTTGCTGAATTAATAAGTATTTCTTTGCGTTAGAGGTTGATTAAGAACATCTTTTTTTTACGAAGATTATATCCCGTGCTCTGTTTACCGACATATAAAGGAAACTTAACTTAAGACAAGACACGAATATTGCTCTCGACACACAATAACAGAAATTTTTCTAACTTTTTGTAAATATATTTTCATCTCTCCACTCTACCTCAGACTACAGGCAAGAATAAACGAAAATGTATGCCGCTCTCGTCAGTTATTTTTATAAGTTGTTTTTCAGGATCACTGCTGAGAATTAAAAACTGGTAGTTGCACTACAAGCATGTCCTTTTAGCGTTAAGAACTATGAGGCATTATATGTGAGTTTTGTTGCTGCAGTCCCTTGAAAATGCACTAGATAACATTAGGTAAACTAAATACGAATATTTCACCATGATTCAGGAAACTGCATCGGGTCCGTGACTCCACGAATGTCTGCTAGCCATTCCTGCCACATTCGATGTTGGTAGGCCATGTTAGAGAACGAAAACAAATCTTCTCGGGCTACAAAAACAATACGAGCAACGTTCAAAGGATCAGCAATCACAAAATTCAATTAGGATTGGTTTCGTACAGTTATTAAATCACTGCCCAAAAAGCAAATAGATTTTCAATTAGCAAGGTGCGTGAGGATTTGAGAGATCACCACATACTGGAAATTATCTCCAGTGTGGATTTTAATTACATCTTGATGTGTTTTGTGCTTTTGTAGTTACACGACGTACTTTCCGAACAGTTAAAAAATTGAGGCATTTGAGATACTGATTACACCAGTGCGATAAAATTGCGTAACATTCAGCCAGAGGATGACAAGAAATTATCAAAATGACAGAGTTGTGAAATAAGCAAGTAATGTGTACGCTAACTGCCTAATAGTAGAATAAGGAGTTGTCTATTGTTTTATCATCTTACAATCTCCTGAAGTACGGTCCAATGTTACTGGCGTGTCAGTACCACAGAGTATATGTTTCTAGAATAATCAAATGAGTCTAGGAAAGATGCGGATGTTCTTGATGTTAAAATGTCATATGGAAGAAATACACAACTTTTAAACGGTAAATGCTATCAGAGCTTATGTATTGGGTGAAAATCCAGAGAAATATCCAAAAGTATGTTTTATAAGGCAGAATCGACATACGGGATAGTGATTCGTTGTAGTGTAGTGGTCAGACCAATCGCTTCCCAACTCAACAAATCCGGGTTCGAATCCAGGCGGTGGTTGCCGTTAGACGGTGAATTTCCCCGGGGAAATCTTGTTTCCCCGGATAGATCTACGTCAGTGTTCCAAACTCACCTTATGTTGTCTACGTCAGCGTTCAAGATACCGCTGCTAAGTATTGACACTTCACTCACGCACTTAGCAAATGGAACTTGATAATACAGAGCAAGTGGCCACCCTGTACAGCAACACATCCGCGTAGTAAATGAGGAGTTGGGACATCAGAGATAACACGACAAATAGAAACTGTTTCATTCAATTTAGACTATTGTCCGTGATGTTACTAGGCATTGTTACACTCATGCTTACACCAAGGTGCAGTTCTTTTCTGTGGTATAAGCCACCGTCAGCCAAATGAGCACTTTTTGAATCTCTTCTGACAGATATAACACGAATAAATACATCTGACTCCGCTTACGACACTAACTTTAAAAAGCGACGAATTGCATACTCTGCGTTAATTAAGGGCATGGACTTTCTCCGTGCAACGTTGCTGCGTTGTACACGTAAAATTTCGTCAAACAGCATTTTGTTACTTATATTTTCGTCTTTAATTTAGCCCAGGAATTGCGTTGTGGGCTTATTATGCGTTTGTTTCTGGACAGTCTGTTTATATATATGTATACAGGTTGTCCCATAAGTCCGGTCTCATAGGGCAAATAGAAATTGGTGAAATATGGAATGTTATAATAGTGTTGCAGTGTGTTGGCGTAAGACGACAGCAGTGTGTTCACTTCCATGTGTCATTAAAACAGAAAATGCTCAAATTGATGGTCGCAATGTACTTTGCACATGCGTATGCGATGGTTCAAATTGCTTTGTACACGATGTAATATGGACGGCGCGATGGAGCAGCATGTAGTAGCAATGTTGTTATTCACAATAACATTTAATTACACTACAACACTATTAAAACATTACATATTTCACCAATTTCTATTTGCCCTATGAGACAGGACTCATGGGACTTCCTGAATATAAAATTAAATACATATATAAATAAATAATATATATATGGAACATCCTGTATACAAATGTATATGACATAATATATATGATATTATATATATGACATACTGTATATATATATATATATATATATATATATATATATATGTATGTATGTATGTATGTATGTATTTGTGTGTGAAAGAGAGAGGGAAAAGGGAGGGGGGGAATGCCGCAAGGCTCCATGTTTGGCGCAGCGACTAGGGTGCTGGCTCGTCTTCTTCCACAACGCAGATCCCGATTCGATCACTGGCAGGGTCGAAAAAGATGATCCCATGTAGGAATCGTGCCGGACGATGTCGGTGGCCGACGGGTTTTCTCGGAGTTTCCCCCTTTCCTCAAGCACATTAAATCCGACCCTGCTCCTTACAGTATTCACCTCATATATTTTACTAAGACTTTCAGATTCTTGCGGTTAATAAATATTTTAGCGTTAACTACGTACAACGCACTTTTAAAAAGTGCGTGAAAAATTAATTAAACGTTACAAATTGTATTAAACTTTACCTTTTTTAACGGTATATTTAAAATTGTTACATTTTTAAACAGGGCTTTTGCTACTTCGTAATAAAATATTACGTTTTACTAACGCATCCACAGTAAGTTATTTCATTGCTAAACTGTTCTGAGTCTTGAATAGTTAACCACAGACGTTAACTACAGTTAAATTTTTTTCTCACGAATTTGAGAGAAAGTATTGCTGTACTCATTTTATCAATACTGCCTCCGAAAGCCAGTGTATTTCATACGATGCGTGTTTGGCGTCAATTACACAACATGTTTCTCTTAAAGAAATATGTAATATCTGCTTTTAAATGCGAATGCGCGAAAGACAATTGAAAGTTATACATTTCTCCACATATTTAGCAGCGCATTGGTAAACGTCTCGCGTACTTGTCTGAAAGTTACGTAATAACTGGCATACTGCGTAAAAACTGTTCTGCCGCAATTCGATAAAACGTTGCAGCACTTAAGTTTGTTTAATACAATTGCATTGCGCGGATTCAAAGTGCTGTTAGACAACTGTGTTTAGCCAAATGTGTATGGTGTGAGTGATGTGTTGTCCTTATAATGAAATATATTAATATATACTATTTTCCACATTACAAGAAGCTGTTTTTGTTACTAATTATCGAAATTTTCTTTTCATATACAATGCGTTTTTTTTTTTTTTTAATATTTAGTTATGATTTCTATGTTACGTGACAAGGATTATCGATTTAAAGAGGTTAGATATTAGGTTGATATCTAATGTATGCAAGCAACCATCGAACACTTTTTGAATGCAAGTGAACCTCATAAGGTTATCTCCTTTTTACTAATCTTATTATAAATTCCTTTTATTCGCCCTAACCGAGTGAGGTTTTCTAAATCTCGTCCACAGCAAGGATACCGAGACGAGACAATTTAACCCATTTCCTATCAAAATATTAACGACAGATGCACTCGCTCGTCTTCTATAAGACCACTCACAGTTCCAAAATATTGCCAAATACACATGAAACGTTTAAAAAGATAAATTTATTTTATGTAAATAAATCAACTTAATTGAAGTGCTCATTTTACATAAAACAATTTTACATATGCAACATTTTATCGAAACTAGCTATTTTAAAGTTACACTAAAATCACCTGTAGGCTACATAATGGAAGAAAATTTAAATATACATAATTACCATTGATTCGTAAAAAACAGTAATGAGTTAGAAGCAAATGTGATCATAGCAGCAGCCAAATATATTTAAGAGAATTCTTTCTCTACGTGAAGTTTCCCCGCCCTTTCATTCCGGCGCCGCTCCATGCTCACCTCATGTCACCCCTCACCGGCGCTAAAGACCTCGTTTTCAGGTTTTGTATGAAGTAAAAATTTGCGAATTCTGACTTCGGAATGCCATAACGGGAAAACTGGCTAAGGTTTTTTTTTTTTTTTCGTGAGAGGAAAATGTGCTACAAAGTTACGTCTATAACTTATGATATTTCATGCAAATATAAAGTTTTCATTTTTCCTCACTTTTACACACTTATATAAAGTCCCATAGTAAAAATATATCTGCAGGATTTTTGCACGCTAGTTAATCGCTTGGCTGGTGGTAGCGATGGGACATTTGATGCGCACTTCAAGGTCATCCATACAACTATGTCGTGTTCAGTCGCCATAGTGTATTTTATTATTTTCCGCTCTTTTGGAATTCTAAGAAGAAAAATTTTAAATATGCGATTATACCTCAAATTCTATTTACATTTCGCTACAGTACAGACCTTGTGGTTTAGCTGTTAACATATAATTACGCCGCAATGTGTGTGGCAAATGTTTTTATGTTCATAATTTTCCCGACAAATTGCGACATAACTATACATTACTAGCTCAACTGCAGTGCTTGTATTGTAACTCAAGGTAAATAGAATTTGCGGTATAGTCGCCGATTTAACTTTTTCCTTCTCAGAATTCCAAAAAACTGAAAAATAATAAAATTCAATATGGCGACTGAAACCAAGCCTTAACGCGCGGGTAGGCAGGGCTATTAACACTTTGTAGTCTGCGATTCGTTCGGCCCGAAGTAGACTTTCCCGTCTTCTGACGCCGGCTACAAGACGACCAAGAGATCCGGGTCGCAGAGGCGGACACCACACTCCGGATGAGCTGGCGTGAATGGCTAACACGAGAACTACAGCGGGACAGAAACCGCAGCATCCATCCCGGGCGGTCGTCTGGCTTCTACGGCGCCATGGAGGCGAAGACACGGATAGGGAGGCAGGGGCCCGAGGAACAGAAGTCAAACAGGTCGGTTCGTCGGTCTAATGGGGAGGAGAAGTCGGGCGTCAAAGTGCAAGGAAGGTCGGGTCTGCCAGTGTCATTAGTTCTTACCACCCTCAAGAACTCGGCGCAGAAGTTGTCGGCGGTTGGAGGTCGGTAATTAGCAGGCGGTGGGAGAGTTAATTAGTTGCGTGTCGAAAAGTACGAGTGGAAAGGAGAAAGGGAGGGTAGGCAAGGAAGGGACTGCAGAGGATGAGAAATCACTATTTCATCTTATTACGAAGCGGCTTAACTTCGGCCAGGTGCTTTCAATTGCGCTGGTTAACGCTAGCAGAGTTTCTTGTCTTCCAAGGTACTTCTTTGTGCTTTCAGCGTAGTCCCCGACATTTGGAATGTAATTTCGCACCTACATAATTTTTTACTATTTATACTATGAGTTGACGCACGCTAACGAGTCCAATAAGCAATTATTTAACTCCGAATACTATTGGGCGAACCGAGCTACGTGGAGTAATTAATTTTAATACACAGAACCTACAATCTTAATGGCTTGAGTTCGATTCCTGGTCCAGCTATACTTAATTAGGTTTTACGAGGTTTTCTGAAATCCCTTTAGATGAATCCACGGTTGCTTCCTTAGAACCAAGCATGCCACCATTAATTTCCACCCCGTTCCTAATAAGCACAGTTTTTATTTTCGTTTTCAGCTATCTCGCTGTTGGCAGTACAATTAAGCATTACTTTCCTACAATCTTGAAGACCATTAATGTATAACGACTAGTTTAAGTGGTTGTTTTGATGTTTCCTCATCTGACGTGTTCGAATATTGAAAATGTACTTTCCGTACTCGCTGTATCAGCGCTGCCATCGGTAGGACAAACCAGAGAAGAAATTTGGAAGACTACACGGGCAGATGTTCCTAAGGGTGAATGGCATTCATAGGGTAATACATTGATTTTGTAGTCTGTATTTTCATTATTCTGACCGCTAACCAAGTTTAATTATGTGTAGAGTTTATCATTCTTGCCCGAAGATATGTTCGTCGTAAACCATAGTTTCCAGTCATTTGTACTCATTTACAATGGCATGAATCCGTTTATTTCGTGTGTGCGAGTATAATTGTTGTAAGTTGATATGCTTGTTTACCTACAAGATTTAAAATTGTTCATTAACTGAAATGGTACAAGGGTAGGCAATATGCAACGTTATTTTCAACCGCAACTCAGGCACATTACAATGTCTATCAAGTTTTGCATTGCATTTCCGGATGCCTTTATAGGACGTCTCCTTCTTCCTTTAAGCTGTCAGCATACATATGAAGTGGTATGCACTGTTTCCATTATATCACAGGGTCATGTACTATGGTGTGTTTTGTTAAGATAACGTGACTTACGAGGGAGTTGTACACATAGCTGCTAACTACTGGACAGTGCGAATATTGATATGTTAAGATCTACGAGTTATTAACATTTGCTTTTTCAGAAACATGATGATGTGATTCTAATAATGCCATTTCTCATGTACATTTTAAAGTAAAACGAAATTAAACGGTTTCGTAACTGATTTTGCGTCATGTCAGAAGTTAACTTCAAAATCTTCTTTCGTCGTCACATTATCCACACTTTCTGTTTTAATGCAGTGTATTTTATGATTCCTTAAGCTGAAGTGTCTCGTGACTAGTATAATTGTTAATAAAATATTAATCAAGACCTTGACTTTAAAACATTTTACGTATCTCAGTATCATTGCGGTCACCGTTTAAAAATTCGTATTTATTCATAAAAAATTATAATTTATTTTTATTTGTAAATTAACAATGCTCGTATCAGTTCTAAGAAGTAGCCGGTTTCGAAATGTTTTAGTTTTTACTGCCACGTTAATTACACTGTTAATCTGTGATGGTATTATGAAACCCAGTTGTTTTAATTTAATACACATTTTCATTTCGGCCTCAGCGAACGTGTTTTCGTAATGTTGTGTTGTTAAAAAAATGTTATTTAGTTTTCATGCATTATGGCAGAATGGAGGTGCTGACATCAGTTTATCACCAAATCCAAGATATGCAAAAGCTAAACTGCTTGAATATGCGACCAGATTAGTTACAATAAGTTAAAGCAGATTATTTCCCGTTGAATATTTTCCAACTCAATTTTAAGCCAGTTTTATGGGTTAAAATCAGACCAATTCGGTAATATGGCTGTGCGTTTATTTCAATAACTCCTGTCGTACTTTCTTCGCCCAGTTAGTAAACTAAATATCATTGTGGATTTATGTATATAACATTTTGTTTGTTTTACATTTTTTACCATGTTTCGTGTTGTAACAATTATTAGAATTTTACCCATATTCTTCCATACAGAAGTAGATAAAGGCGGAAGATTAATACTTAATTTTCACAGATAATATGTTTAACTGCAAAGTCATATTATTACCTCTGACACAATGAGATGAATTATTGCTTACATTAAATATTGACATATTTCAAAATTTCAGTGAAAACCAATTTGAACAACGAATGTTTAAGAATTTAAATTTTATTAATTTAAGCAACAAATCAAATCATTTATCAAGTATTGCCCGTTAAAACATTTTGTCCACTTTCCTCACAAAGCAGTTATCGATCGTCTCAATTTTAATATTAACACATCCAATTTTGATTAAGCATGCATATTATAAGTGATTTAGTTAATTTACGTATAAAACCTACGGATAATATTACAATGAAATGGTTATTTCAACAAGGGCCCAATAAAAAACAGCAATATTTTTTTCATTTTCCAGGAGAGACATAAAGGTGATTTCCTCACAAAGTAGGGTAGAATTCACATTTGCGACTTTTGCATTCTCTTTCCAGCAGTAATTTATTGAATGTGAATTTTAACATAGTTTGAAAAAAAAATCCCTTTTATGTCTCTACTGTTTTCTGTTGTTGGACCCTTCTTGAAATACCCTCTTCAAATATATTTCTGGTTTAATGGGCACGTGAATGAAACATTTAGTATGTAAGTATAAAAGCAGTGGCTAGTACTAACCGGGAAGTTTACGCCATTTGCTTTGCAATTTTTTTTAATAAAAATCGGAAGGGTTTGACTAAAACTGTGCGACAATCACTGTTTTGGTACACATGAATGAGTGTTTTAATGAAATCGTCCCAAATCCTCGATATGGACAAAGCAATCAGACGCAGAGAGCTTTGGGATCAAAGCGTGAAACGACTTATTTAGGTGATATGGTTTTCCATTACAAATATCCCCACCCTCATCAAAAGTTTGCGCGTCTCGTTTGCTTATATCAGAGCAGTACTAAAGAGTGCTATTTTTATTGTTCTGGTCGTTGCCTTTAAATGTATTTTCAGTAGTAAGTTTGTATCCGACAAATATTTGTAAACAGTGTATTTATAACACCATTAAATGCCATAATTGTTTGCACTGTTAAAAATTTCCGTGAATTTACGGACAATCTTACGGAAACGTCTGTTTAATTAACGGAAAAATTATTTTGTAACACAGCTATACATAATTATGTTTCATTAATTAAACATATGTCCAACTGCGAGAAGAAACTAAATAGATAACCGAACGCATTATTGCACCTGCATTCTAAAGAAGTCACATAAATATGCGAGCTTCCAAAAGTGGAGCTAGTTGCTTTCCTTTAAATTAACGGACACTTCTGAGGAATTTTTTACCAGCACTTCTCCGTAAAACAACGAAAATTATTTTTAACAGTGCCACCTAATGTTTGTGAGAGTTTTTAGCAACTGTTGTTTAGTACTCCTTAGTAACATACTAAAAATTCCACTGGCATTTGGTACTACTTGAAATACTCTCAAGTACACAGTTATAAATTTTAACGGAAATGTACCGTTAATAAACGGAAATAGTGTTCGTAAAAGTAAAATACGGAAATGTCTGCAGTAAATATACACTACGGAATCATATGTAATATGTCCATAAGTCTGCTGCGGACACTTACACGGAAAAATCGAAAATGTATGGGTTAGACAGCTGTAAATATCACGGATAGATTTTAATAGCATCACCGGTAAATCTGCAAATCTGTAGGAATTCAATCGTAGCATTATAGACATGTAAGTATGGCTCAGTTCCGTGTGATGAAATTGTTTTACGGAAACTTCTGTTGGATACGAAAATAAGTTTCCGTGAATTCACGGAGGTATCTGGAGAAATTTTTACCGGAAATTCCGTAAATCGACGGAGCAAATTTTTTACAGTGTGGAAGTTGTCTGCGGCAGTTATTTATAAATCTGGGGCTACCGGATTGTCATACGTCATTATATGACCGCATAACTTGAACTATTAATTACGTAAGTTGTTGTATTACATCGAAAACCTTTGTACATAAATGCAACAAACGGATTTAAATTTAATTTTTTCGTAGTTTTAATCATATCAAATAATAACCATTCCTGAAGATTTTTCTCGATTTTCCAATTAATTTTTACTGAGGGTTAATAATTGAAAATATGATGTAAGTGCACTTTAGAAAATCTATATGGTCCAAAAACATATAAACTTAACTCTGTTAACCATAACAGGATTATTGCTCCTTTATGAAAAAAATCTGGAATATTTTAACTACCAAAACTTTTCCCAAAACGATGTATAACACGGCACTTTTAATAGCTACCAGACATGTATTAAACATCCGAAAACCAATCACAGACATTCAATTCTAATGTATCACAATTCTCATTGTCTCACTTATTAACTTACTAACTGTATTTTAAAATTTAGCAGTCAAGTTTTACCGCGATGAATCTCTCTTTACTATCAGCTGTAGAAGAAACTAATGATATATCTTCCCAACCAGTGACTTTTGCATGACTTAAACTTGGCCACTACAGGTTTGGTTATAACGTTGAGTAAGGTACAGTTAAACACTTTATGAATATTTGTGGTTTTGTCAATCACATTCCTCTTACGCACACGTCTGATAAAAGTTTTAGCTCCAGGTCACACTCTTATGTCCAAAGATAGTACATGCAGTTTTTTTCTCCTCTTCACCAGTACGATTCTGTGTGTTCCTCACCACAGCCTACAGTGTAGGCACGAATTCATCCGGTCTTTGGGCCGAGAGATGTTGATATACAATGGACCGCCGAGGCCTTCTAGGATAACTCAACTATAGCATCAGCTACTAATAGTCTACATTTCTCTTCATAGAGATACCTTGAATCTCAGCATACTGACCGAGCGAGGTAGCGCAACGGTAACATACTGGACTCGTGTTCGGGAGGATCCGGGTTCGATCCCCGGTTCTGGACTGGGATGGTTCCTTTGTTCATGTAAAAAAAAATATGGTTGTATATTTGCACGACACAGTGTTCGTTTTATAGACGCTATTGTGACTACATTTTCGCCATGTAAAAATTTTTTATCTCTCACAGATTCCCCATAGCGACATGCCAAAGTCAAAATTTGCAAATTATAGAAACATATGAATGATAAAAACCAAATGACTTACATTAATGAAATAATATTCTTACATTAGATATAACGTGCAATATGCTAAAAGATTTTAAAATGCACAATGAGTTCCTTTATATATATATTTTTTAAATTGCAATAAATTAAGTACATTGTTATCATTTTCAGATATATTTCAAAAAGGACATTGCAATTTTATGGTATGTTTTTTTAAATATTTTAGCATATGGCGTAACACATTTATTTCAGTGAAAATTATTTCATTCGATTAAGTCACTTGGATTTCCTTATTCATATATTGCCTTAACCTGCAATTTTAACTTTGTCATGCCGCTATGGGGAAACTAGCTAGGATAAAAAATAGTTTACAAGTGGAAAAGTAGTCATAAATAAAGCCTATAAAACAAGCACTACTCCGTACAAATATAAAATTATGCATTTTGGCACGTGAACGCCGTTAACAAAGGCCATGGCTAAGGTTAATTTTACTACAGGTTAGAAAGATTAAGGCTAAAAGTTTGGCACAGGGAAAATAAAGCACTAGTATTGCTAATTAGTGCAGACTGACTAATCGCAGAGCTTTGCTGAATTTTAAGTTACATAAAGTTGATAATCTAAAACGCGAAATTGGTTTAATTTAATTTTTTTAAAAAAAGATAAATGACTTCCATTATTTTCAAGTCTATTAAAAATTAATTTTACTACAGTTAATATTTTCCTGGTGCACATGCGATTGCAGCGAAACTAGCGTCAGAAATTTTCCCTGTGCCAAACTCTCCCATAAGATAACAAATTTTCTTTCTAACCTGTAGTAGAATTAACCTTAGCCATGGCCGACTCCTCCGCGCCAGTTCCTGTCACACTTCCAAGTTGTGTCGTCGTCTCTAATGACCTGGCTGTCGACAAAACGTCACATGCACTTACCTTACCTTAGTATATCTTCCTCTGATAGTCGCACAAGGAAAACGTTGGACGGCTGCTGTGAATGAGTGAGATATTTGTGGTCAGCACTTAACATCGAAGTCTTTAACGCTGGAGAAGGGTGACATGAGGTGAGTTAAGGAGCAACACCCTAATGAAGGGGCGAGAGAAACGGAAGATCCCCGAGAAAACTCACCGACCAGCGGCATCATCCGGCACGATTCACACATGCGAAAATCTGGGGACTGATCCCGCCTGGAATCGAACCCTGATCGCCTTGGTGGGAGGCGAATGGTCTGACCACTCGGCCACCGCGACCTCCACAGCTTCTGTGGAAGAGTAAGGAAGACGACAACATCATCTCAAGCATACCCTTCCCCTCTTCTCTTTCCACACTAAGATCTCTGACTGCCGCACGTAACGAAATAGTACAACGGAATGTAGGGGATACCAAATTTGCATTTTCCTAGGTCGTTTTCAGTTTTTAGTTTGGAACTTGAAGGCTCCAGGGGGAACAGCTGAGGCTACTAGGAGAACGTAAGGCTGCCGTGGTTCGTCATTGTCTCCCGTAGTGATGGGGCAAAGGATTAACACAACACCCAGTCCTGAACCCGTGGAGGGTTTCGAACCCGGGACCCTTCGTCCACCGACCGGGAGATATGTACACTGAGACAAGTAATCTGAATAACTTCCACTATTATACCTAACATTTTACAATTAACTTTCAACATATTTTTTAATATATTATTTTGCAGGATTTTGTGTTTTGTTAAAATCTGACAAGTGTGAAGCAGCTGATTGCTCTTATCTGTAGGAGTAATAATTAACATATAAACTGTTATAATTTTCATTACGCATGATCTAGTGAATGCACCACACGATAAAATAAACACTTTACTGCTCAAACACGTCTGAAACAGACAGTTTGAAGATGTACAAGCGACAGACACAAAATATATGCAGGTGGCGCTAAACATTTTGAGCTGTTTATAGTTTACACGTAAGTATTTAATATAAATGAATTTCGTTCGTAAGTTGAAATGTAAATTTTTTAGAATACAAAACAATCTTAGTCAATTTTTAATGGCTAGGCACAGGCAATAAGTAGTGTAATTAAACAGTTAACTATAGTGTTGGGATTTCTGAACTGAGTGCGAACGTTTTAATGTTACTGCTTCAAAGATTAGTAGAAAAACGAAATTACATAGGTACATTTAAACCACAATTTGGACTTCGCCCGTTTTGACTATATCGCCCATGCAGGGTGAAATTTAATGCGTACAGAGAAAAAACTTGCCTATATTACTGACGGACCTTGCGTCATTACACAAATGAATTCGGTAAACTGTAACACATAACAGAAGCAGGAACGTAAATTGGGCAATTCAGTCCGCCCGCTCCGCAGTCATCAATTACATAGAAACAATGGCCGCGAGCAATCCTCACTTCGTTACAGTGTTACCAACGGAAGGATAGTTTACACGAATGCTAGTTATCTGCTCCAGCGGAATTGTTCAGCACGGCGAGCCAATCAAGCCTTGTTAGCGAGCGCATATGAACATCGGTGAATAAGGGAAAAATGAATGATAATGAAACAAAAAAAAGCATATGTTGGAAAATTAACTAAGGGCCCGCTCTATTACTGCAGATCACGTTTTAGATTTGCAAGTCGATATTAAATCATCGCGTGTGAAGTACTGATAAAAATAATAGCAACAAAAATGAGGCAGGGTAGGGGAGACACACAAATCAGTCTAACATGGGGTCCCCAACCTCGTGTTTGAAAAGCCGCGTTGCCAGGCTCCACGACGCATAATGACCGTTGTATTGAATGTTTCCGTGTTGCAGAAGCCTGATGGGTGAGGGGTGGATGGAGGGTTTCGTGACATGCTAGTAATGGCTGCCATGTTGCCCCGAGACTGCCCATTAACACGGTTCTATAACCCGCTTTTCCCCTCCGCCCCTGCAAACTAGCTGCATGCAAGCCCGCGAAAACACACACCCCTGGACAACAGTGTTGCCATATTTGCGCGCGGCGCCGGACGATTGGGGGTGGGTGGTTGATGGTGAAGACAGCTATGGCAGGATGAGAAAGGGGGGAGGCAGGCTTGTTAAACTGCAACACTGTCAAACACGAACAACGAAAAGTGCGAGAATCATTGCCGTTGGCATGGGGAAAGGGTGTTTGCTCGCGCGAGAGACGGGTTGATGATAAGGACGGTTGGCATGACCCACAGCCTGTCTCTATCTCATTCAACCCCCCACCCCTACACGCCCACACAGCACAACTCCTCCGATGTTCGACCAGTAATAATGCCGCTCCCGAATCGCTGCACCAGCGCTGAGGAAGGGGGTCATGTGTGTTTGTACTTGCGCGCGCACGCGTGCATGTTTTGTGTCGTGCGCTATGCAATGTTTGCCCTGCACCGCTGTGTCACGAACAAGGGTGGATGGCAGGGGGTGGATGTGTGAGGAGATGACGCGGATAGCACACTGGGAATAGGAGGGGAAGACAAGGGGTGAGATATTTCCTGGTCTCTCATAGTTTGTTCAAACAAGCTATATTTAGCTTCCAGACATCACAGCCCCACTACAGTTGGTCAGATACACACCGGAGTATTGCAAAATTTCCTTACCTGCGAAAAATGTGTATAATTAACATGTAATATATTTTTTGAACATTTACTAGTGAAAAAACAAACTATTTTCCCCTCAGTTTTGCACATCCAGAAAAAAACATGTCTAAAACTTTTCAGTGGAAATATTATTTTTAATGAAAAACAAGGATAAAGTTTATCTAGAAAGTTGCTGATGTTGAATAAATTTTAACTTTGCACCCGGTCATACATTAAAAAAATTGGACATTATTTATTTGTTTGGTAAACTAGGTTTGGATGTCCATTTAATTTTCAACAATAAAGGCCTGTATAAAATTGCTACCTACATAAGAATATAAAAAATAACAATGAAGGTGTGTGGTTTGGTGTGTGTGTGTGTGTGTGTGTGTGTGTGTGTGTGTGTGTGTGTGAAGTTTCACAAACCGACGGCTACGGCCATCTTGATTTCTGTTTTTAATTGTTGTTTTCCGAAACCGCTCCAGGCGGGTGAATACTGAGATGAGATCGTTCCTAAACAAATGTCGTGGCCGACTCGTCTTCAGTTCCTCTTATTGTCAAAATATGTTTGTCACCTTATCTAATGATCTCGCTATCAGTGAGACGTAAAAGCCCACGCTGCTTGCGTACCGAGTTTACGAAAACAGTAAATAAATTATTTGTATAAATCATTATTCAAACAAAAAGCTGTGTACAAATGTATTGTTGGCTACAACTTGCAAAAACCCAGACATAGTAAAATGTGTTACTACAATTTTAGAAATTTTGGTTTGTGCAAATACTTGTATCGTGTCGCTATGTAAAACTATTCAAATGTGGCTCAAGTACTGCTTAAATGTATTTAATGATCAAGCTTCAATAAAATGTATTCAAATAATTAGTCTGGCTATATATTATACAGAAAAATCTCTCTATATTTATTGGTGTATGTGGATTAGTATTTCAAGCATTATAGCAAAGAGGTATACTTGACACGAATTGTTTCCTTTTCAAGAATGTATCCATGTTTATTTTATGTTATTTTAGAATCTCGTCGGTTTTACGCCTGTAGACTGAATATTTTTTTTCTATTTATTTTAAATATCATATTATTCTTCTCTATTATTTTGCTTTACGTGCTTATTTCACTATATTGGTTACAGAGTTGAGTGACAGTACCAGATATTTTTGCACATATCTACAGTATTTTATATTTCTTGGCAAAAGCTTATTTATTGTAAACATATGTTATTTACGTTCACTTCAGTTATTAGATACCACATATTAAAACACATTTTATTATTTCAGTAACAAATATTTCTGCTTACCGTTACGCAATGATACAAATTACAGATTTTCTACAGACCCATCTTAGTGTAATACGAATAAGAAAAATATTCCTTGTTTTATAAGTAATTCTCCGCCAAAACTAAGCTGAATTCTGAGAAAATAAAAGAACCATGAGATTCTGACTGGCAATGCGACAAATTGTCCGTAAGATTGATGAGTGATGAGTGTGCCTCATTTCAAACCAGTTTTCTTAGTCGCGATCAATAGTTTTCCAGACCTGATACCATTTTTACTAGGCGAATTTTACTATGTTATTTCAACCGAGTTAAACAAGCGTTTTTCAATTTAATTATGAATAATTTTAATTTTGCGCATTTTTTTTTTTTTCATTTTTCTGTAATAGTGACAATTTGATCAATAATATGATTAAACAAAATATCTTATTGATATTCTGGGATACGCAATGAAATACTACTATTACGTTCTCGCTTTGGAAAAATATATAATGAAGAATTAAATAATATTAAAAAATTATAATGAGAACATTATGATCCATGGTAAATACAGCCATTAACATTTAATAGGTACAGAACTTAGAAAGAACTTAAACTTCACAAGCATAAAGAAGCACTTAGGGTAATGCGTGTTCTGAGAAATCTTGTAATTAATTCCACCTGAATTTTGTTACCAGCCGTTGATTTACGGAGTTTAGTAACTACGGCATTATCGCGTGCAGAAAAGGCAGGTAAGACAGAAAGTGAGTGGGACACGTTAGCTGAAGTTAAAACGCTGATAAGCCGTTCCCCGTAATTTCTCACCAGCACAAGTGAAAAAGAATCAAGAATAAGTGTTCTTTTTTTAAGTAACTTTAGTTGTTTAGCTGATAAGCAAATAACCCGAAAAATTTCGAGGCCCTAGAATTGCAATACATTAAAAGTTAAAAACCTCAGTTCTGAGAAATGTGAATTTACAGCATAATGTTAAATGACTCATATTGATTTTGTTTATTTGTTCACGGCTCGGTTATTAAATTCATCTGAGTGGAGCACTTTCTCTATTTTGTTTTGGGCAAAGGATTAACAGTGAAAACCTTCAGCTGAAACACATTACATAGCTTCTGATACATTAATTTTACTTTAGAATATTTCGGTATTGCTTGTGACTGTCTAAACGCACCAGCATACAAATATTACTGACTGTATTTTACAGAGCCTACAATTGTTGTATCACAATAACCTTTTTGGAAATTAATACTTCTCGTTTGTATAGTTACAGGTATATGCATTAAAATAAAAGTTTTAAAACTTATTTTAGTGAAAGAAATTATATATTTACAAACACAAGTTTAAAAAATTTTTACATATGAGGACTTAGACATCTCCATCCTTTGTCTTGGAAACAAAGTTACGCCTAGATAATTAGGTAAATTATTAGTTACGCAATTTATTTTATGAATGGCCTGAATAAAACAAAATTCTCGTTAGTCAACATAAATCTAGTGACCTTAACATGTGAAAGATTTGATTAATGTTGACAATAACATGAACTACATGCGGGGAACCGATCACGTATCATGGAGTACGTTAATAACTGGATAAACCACGTATCGCGGATCACAAAATTAGGAAGGCTCTGTACATCAAAGTTCACTAGGTTACCAGCAGAGAGCAGGCATGTGTACTTTACGCGATAAGTTGCCAATCCATCTCATAAAAGACCACAGTTAAAAATTTTTTAACATATTTCTGTTTCTGAAGTCCGAAGTCTAAGTATTGCGAAGTAGGTTAGCATCACTAATTTCCTTATCAATACTCCAAACATATACAACCACTATGATATTTAAATAATTGTATGCTTTAGGAGCTACATTATTTTTCCTTAAGGCCCTTTCACGCGATAAAAAGGTTGTTTCTATTTTCTATCAAGTTTATTGAATTCAATCTCTTGAATATCTTGTGACGCCATGTTGACGTCATAACCGCGGCCGTTTTGTCTTTCAAATTATTTAATGTCGTGAATTTCGTCAAAGATTTTCGTTTGGAACATGTTTGAAATTTTCTTGAATCAAAATATTTTAGAATGGAGCAGAGGATTTTCTGGCAGTATTAATTCAAATAACATATTAGTTGAGTTCTGTATGTGAATCTGACCATATTAAAAATAAAATCGAGCATTATTTCTTTTAAATAAACTCTATACATAAAAATTAACACTGACTGACTGACCGACATATCAAACTGCAGCCTAAACCACTGAACCTAGAATCATGAAAAATTTTTATGTGGGTTCCTCTCAGGTCGTAGGCGAGCACTAGTAGGGATTTTTCGAAATTCGATCTCTAAAGGGGAGAAGAGGTATGAAAAGTATTTCCAAAGGAACGTCGATAGAGCTCGAACCAGACGGCCAATCATCGTTATTTTGACTTTAATAGGACACTTATAAAAACGCATATTGGCAATTTAAGGATTCTTCGAAATTCAACATTTAAGGGGGATGACAAGACCTTAAATGTGTTTCCTATTAACTATCGATATATATCGAATCCTACGGTATAAAATGTTGCTATTCACTTCAAAATATTTCTTACGCAAATACTCAAAAATGTTATTTTAGGATTTTTTGAAATTTAACCCCAAGCAGTAAAAAGGGGCAAAGTGTGTTTTCTTACGAATCGTCTATATCTTTGAAACACAATTGGCTATCGTCGTGATTTTTACTTTAATACGTTACGTATACAAATGTCTATGACAGAACTCCAAGACATTTATAAATTCTTTAATTGAGTGGGTGAAAATACGTGAAATGTGTTTTCTATTATCCCTCTATATCTATCGAACCAATCGATATATCGAAGTGCTCTATGCTTTTATGTATGCTAATATTCCAAGTACCATTAAAATAGTTTTTCCGTTTTCGACCCTAAAGAGTTTAATAAAGGGGTAAATTGCGTTTTCGATTCACTATATATATATATATATATATATATATATATATATATATATATATATATCCCATTGATTTTTATTTAGTGACATGATTTTTATTTAAGATTGATGTTCACTCAAATGCTTGAAAAGTAATTTAAGGAATTTTAGAAATTCGACACCTAATGAGGCGAAAAAGGGGGGAAACATGGTGAAAAGTGTTTTCAATTAATCGTCGATATGTCTTGAACCTAGCGGGCTATTGTCGCGTTTTTCACGTTCAAGAGACACCAGTAAAGTAGTCTAAAACGTCACTTAAAGGTTATACGAAATTCACTCTCTAAGGTGGTCAAAGGACCTTGAATGTGTTTTAAATAAATCCTCGATATCTATCGAACCCGTCGAGATATACAGTTGATTTTGGCTTCAGGATGATGATTACAGAAATGTTCGCAAAACAGTTTTAAGATTTTTTCCAAATTCTACCTCTCAGTACTGTACAGTGGTCATGTGTATTTTTTAATGAATAATCGATTTTGATTCGACTGAACGGGCTAGCGTCGTGATTTTCACTTCAATTGGATACCTATACAAATGTCTAATATGTGTAATAAAAATATTTCGAAATTCGACACCCAAAAGAGTGAAAAAGCGCAAAATTTGTTTTCCATCAATCCATGATATCTATCGAACTAGTAGAGTTATGGAGATGATGTTCGCGTCAGAGTGATGCTTACGTAAGTATTAAAAATTTATATGTGTTTCTACTTTATGAGATAACTTGATTATTAAGAATAGAACAAAGTTTGCGAACTTTCAATGCAGACGATCCGAAACGCAAGTTCGACCAGCGAGAAATAAATTATACAGGAGTTCACGCTACAGAAACATATCAAGACGTGATATTGTATAATCTCTATGAGCCCAGGACAAGAATTTTTTTTTTCAATTAAATCTGTTTTCATGAATTATTTCGACGTTACGTGACGCAGTTATTTTGTAGCTCAGGTCTTCATTCCGGGAGGTTCTGGGCTGGAATTCCGTTAAAAGCTGCGTGCGAACGTTCAGTTCTGAAACACAAAAACTACAAAGCACATCGAATTAGTGCAATTTGCATGCAGTCGTTTGAATAGGGTAAAATGGATTATGCAGCTCACTATCCACTTAGGTTCCTCGACAACATCAGCTAACATATTATCATCTCACTAATCCCAAGTCTGGGGCACCAAAGAAGTTTCCGCGAAACCATTTCCCACCAAAAGTTTGTAAACTTCAAGCGAATATTTTGAAAATATGTCATAGAGGGCACCGTCACCAATGTTTATGCACAGGATAAATCTGACGTTTTTCATTCGATTAACATCTTACATTTAAGAGTCTATAACTACCACACAACGTCTACTTTATTGATATAAATAAGGCCCAGGTGAAGTCACTGTTAGTGGCAGGGACAACCTTAAGATTGCTTTTCGCGTGGACAGCTATAGCTACTTATCCTCCTGCAGAGTTAGTATAACTAACAGCTTTGTCATTCTAACACTTGATGACTTACATACCAATCTGGTGTACAAAGATGTTTTTCAATGAAAGTAAATATTATCAGTTATGAATAATACTCGCGAACAAAGACGCGGGGGACTGCTAGTAATATATACAAATATATTAAGAAATTTTGTAATAGATAAACCAACTATTTTTGTGTCGTGTAAAGTTGGTAGATAGTTGTAAAATTGATAGAATATTTATTTTGTACATAATTTGATTACAAATCGTGTGACTACTTTTCAAACGGTCCCTTCATCTTAATTGAATAAAATTTCTCGAACCGACATGCTATTCAATAAGTTGAATTCAGGAAATATTTGACCTTGTGAAATGGCCTTTAGACTAAACTTGAAACATATGGAAACTTTGTTCACACAGTATTCAGTACTAACTATCGTACACAATTCAAATGCACTATAATTACAGTAAGCTCCTCGACCGATATTAATATTCCCCGAGACCCAAGTTCTCTGGTCGGAACTCTCACTGTGTAAGCACGGCAGGAAGAGGGTAAGCAGAGAGATGGTGCAGTAACGACATTGGTAACTAGCTGCAACCCCAAAGGAACGTTGGCCCGTACATTACAGCGTGGACAACACCACTAGCCACGCGAGACCCCGGGAGCGCAAGAACCCCCTGATTGCCAGTCGAGTCGCTGACCGCCGGACCAGCAAATGACGCCCGAGTAATTTTCTGAAGGACATGCGGGCGGACCGTCGGGAAAGGAGGGTGTGAAAGGATCTGGGTGCGGTCAGTCTCCACAAGGGTTGGGGGAGGCCCTCTCCCAAGTGTTGTTTAATTGCATTATTCGACTCCTCGGGAACAGTCCTAAATCAACAGAACAACACGTCCGAGGGGTCGAGATCTGCGCGGCAGCGGGACACGGGGGTGCTGGCTGCGTCCAAGGAAGTTTGCCCTCGTCTCCACCCTCCCCCCTCTGCAGGGATCCTCTCCACCCCCAACTCCCACTCACCCCTAAAACCCGGCGACCAACTCTGAACTATGCAAGCTACACCTCGTTAGCTGTGTTGCTGCTGCCAGCGCCCTCTCGCAGAAGTCCTGCTTCGTCGGCGCGCCTGACCACCCACACGTCCGCAAACATCGCCCGTAGCTGCCTGTCAGGTCGGTCTGTTCTCTAACGTACGATGTCCGACACAGGTGCATTTAACACTCGTTAGGGTTAGTTCTTCTACAGCTTAGGCAGATCAAAGTTTTCCGCTAGTCCTGGTGTCGGTGAGCGCTCATATTTATGTTGGCGTTTTTGAACAGAACTTCCTTCATTCGGCGATGTTTTCACCATAAGCGACAGGAAATGTATAGCACGTTTCCGACACCACCATAATTAACTGCGGAAACTTTACCCTGTTATTCTTGCTTACAATGAATTCTACCTTAATCATAACGTGCAGAATAACTAACTTAACCATGTTTATATATGTACCGTAGTGTGACTCAAGGCGATGCATCACATCTAATGCAAAATTTTCCCCCCCATTTTCATGGATTAACATAATATTCGGGTTAATAACTTCCGACGTGTCTCTTTAGAAACATTTCTTTGTGTATTTATATGATTCATTTCGACTTTCATCAGTGCTTTGACGAAGTTAAGACTAAATATATTTTTCTTACTCCAATTTTATAATAATGCATTATACTAACATATTCTATTGAAATTACAGTCGGACAATTATATACATAGCATCTTAAAATATTATGCACTTGCCATAAAAATTATCTAATATTAATTCAATTTGTTGGTGATTGCACTTCTAAATTGAGAAACTTACACATTACCTATATAACTGCATTTGTTCGCTCAGTTATAAAGCTAACCAGTCAATTTCGATAACAAGCCACTTGTAAACAAAAATTAATATAAAATACCTACAAGGAATTACTTGAAACAAAATAAAAGTCTGTAAGAAATTAACTCAATACATTCATAGGCCAATACCTAGACAAACTGCAGGCCGTAAGATATAAGGGTTGAATCCAAAATATAAAATTTACTTTAGTAGATGAAAATTGCAGATAATTAAACAACACTAAGTCGTTTGAGTTTGTTTATGGTATCGCCGGCGCACCATATTGATATGCTCGATAGCTCTCCGTTTGATCTGCAGTACTGTCGCGTTTCTTGTCTCCACAGCCGCGCGAATGAGACAGTAAAAGAATTTGCATACATTCGAGTTTCAAGTTTGTGAATTGTAGAAAGATGTGTATTTATTGTAATAAATTGTTTATTGACGATATTTGGTTGTTATCAAATGTCAGACACAATATTTTGTTAAATTTTGTATTGTTATGATTGTTTTATATCTACTCTTTAATAAGTAGTTCGTACAAAATACACCTAATGAAAGTAAATTTTATTTGCTTGTTTCCTGTTAAAATATTTTTAAAAATAAATATATAGTAAATCTTAATATACGAAGAAATTAAAATCAGTACTTCATGATTAATGACACCTATCTTCATACGGGGCCTGTCTATCCGAATGTTGATCAGTATTGGTGTTAGTTAGAAATTTGCGAATTCACGTGTTCCTTTAAATCTAAAAATAAAAAAGCATGGCTTCTTCAGCTAGAGTTAAATTCTGTAAAATTAATATTTTTGAAACAATCTGGCGGATTTCTGTGTCGTCTCAGAATCTAAGGAGGGACTATAAAACCGGATTAGAATGTAATCAATTTTATTCACCATTAATACATGTTTTGTTTTTTAGTATTTTGGTTTTAACGTGCCCCTCAAAAAACACAAGACGTTGGCGGAGATACACGAGGGGAAGGAGGAAGGAGTTGGCCAGGTACTGTTCAAGGAATCATCGCAGCATTCGCCTGGTGTGATTCCAGGAAACCCTGGAAAACCTAATCAGAATGGTCGGATCCGGAGGATGAGACCCGAGCCCTCCCGAATTCGAGGCGACAGTTTTATCACTGCTTCGCATCACTCGGTGTATTAAAACAGGGAAATTCCCGTAAGAAATTTCTTACGATACTATATACATATATATTTTTCTGAACTATAAACCACAGGCATAACCACAGCATAAATATAACTTAAATAGACCAAGGCATAGAAACTCGGTTCGTTCATTGCTTTCTTGCGTATTTTTTTTCTTGTTTGACATAGTGTAACTATTAACAGTACCCACATTACAATGAACAATTCGACCATCTCTGAAATTGGGGGCGGAGGAGGGGGCCGCTTATTGTCACAATTTCTCAAAATTTAGTATCCAGATATACAGAAACTACCCTGGACAGATGCGAGCTTTTCTGTAGAATTTACAACAGTAAACACTGATTGTCCCGTAGTTCCGGAAACACTGCGGGCCAACTCAGAAAATCGTACGTATATATAGGTGTGTGTGTTTGTATGTAGTACTCTGTCCCGACTATGCATCCTCAACCTACATTTTTAAAAGTGTAATTGGTTCTTAAACTTCAACTGAAAATATCATACGACTGTATTAACCAAGTTTTTAGAATCTAAAAGAATAATAAATAAACAAATATATATTTTTTAATTTAATACCTCAACGTTTTCACTATGTGATATATCTAAGTCGAAATATTCTTAACTCCTAATTTTTTTATTGTTAAATAACATAATAACCACGCAAGGGATTATGCCAAATGGACGGGTTACTTCGGTGAGTCATTCGCTTACATAGAAATATTTTGTTATGTAGCGTTTTTTCCTAATTTATACCAAAATCTGTTAGTGGCATAATTTTTTTTTTATTTTTTTTTGTAGCACTGCTTTATAAGTAGACGCGTGTTTAGC
This sequence comes from Medauroidea extradentata, assembly GCA_003012365.1. Classification (NCBI taxonomy): domain Eukaryota; kingdom Metazoa; phylum Arthropoda; class Insecta; order Phasmatodea; family Phasmatidae; genus Medauroidea; species Medauroidea extradentata. The sequence goes on along the minus strand of PNEQ01082389.1, from coordinate 12,038 downwards.
ATTTGTCTAAAATTCACTCCTTTGCCCGGGTAAAGTAACATTTCAAATTTGGTCCATTAAAAATTGATCCAATTACGTAGTGAACCAACCTAGTAGCTGGCAGGAGTTCGGGCATAACCTGATTTTCGATGACGGAGCATTTGGACACATGATCAAGAAAGTTAAGCTCACAGAGGTATATTACTTTAATGGAGGACTAAATATGGATGCATTTTATCATTATCTTATATCACTGTATGGTAATCAGTAGAGATGATGGTATATCGCGAAAGTTTTTTGCACCAACATAGCCTTGAAACCACTGACACACCGTAGCTGTCTGCAGACCAATAACAGGCATCAAATATTACAATAGCAGGATTCTTATTGTCTTAGTCAAATTGGGGCAACAGCTCCACGTTCAAGCGAAAGCCAGTTATCATTTCATAAGCTGAGCGTATGTTGAAGTCTAGCAAATAGTCAAGTTTTCCCGCGATAAACCATCATCTCTAGTAATCAGTCAACAAAGACTTGTGGAATTCCCGTTTTTTTTTTCTGATCTCATTGGTGTTGCACACTCCTATGATGTATGGCATGGGCTTGCAAATTCGTGGCTCATTACTGAGAGTGGTTTTGACCAATAATGTATGTCCGACGTCGAGTGTTCAATCTTCCATAATAAATCATTTACTGAGCTGAATGACGTCGCATGAAGGCCCGCTGTTGACTAAATCACTAAATGGACGAGAATATATGAAAATGTCCCAAAAGGGACGTTTAAAAAGCACATCTAGTAAATAATGTGTCTAATTGGTGACAAAAATATTCGTGGGATTTTTTTTTTTTTGCAATGTGGCAAAATAGCCTTTCGTTATAAATCCAAGAATTTTTTAAATTTATGTTAGGTCCAGCAGAAGTGTGATATATATATATATATATATATATATATATATATATATATATATATATATATATATATGTTTGGACTGCATGGGATTTGTCCCCGCGGCCATAATATATTTTCCAGAACAATGATACTAAACTACATGTGTAGTTAAAGAGGAGACTAAATTTGTGCTCTGTTACCACTTTTTACATAAGATATTTTGTCCTTAGTTAATTTACCCACTAACATTTTCGAGTCCAACTTAGCAAAAGTTTACATAATGTGTTTATTATAGCTACGCCCGTTTCGATACATCGTGTGCATAAAAAAGTAAAGAGTACCTAGTCACTATACATAATAACGATACGAATTGTGAAGGTTTTATTATTTGCGTATGGTATAATAATATTAAGTATTTCCAAGTCCACAATTCTGATGGTTGCACATACTGTTTTATTGACTATTAGTTACAGTTGGACAGGAATAACCATTCTGTTGTCAAGACTAGCAAATGTGCGTCAAGCATTTTAATCCATAAGTGTCCCCCCGGTAGCAGAACGAAAAAAATTAAAAATATTTCATGTCGACTAAAGGCTGTTCACTCTTAAAACAATGGTTACTTGTTTCCCTTTCAGCTAATTTTTATATTTACATTGTCTGTTTGTAAAATGATTGAACATATGTAACATACACAATATGTACGTTTCACTGAGCACTAAAGGTATATTTTGAGGTCATATCAACTCATTATTATGACAAGTCTTTATAACAGGGTATTTTGAAGGACTTACTTTAGCTTTAAGAAACGGTATACCATTTGCATAACAGCAAATTAAAGTCGGCGTACTTCTAGAAGAATAAAAAAATTTTATAAAACTCTTTTATTTAGATGGTATTACTGCCTTCCTCTAGGGTAGTGTGTAACCTAGACATTCTCCTACGAATATCAAGAGAAGCATTTAATGTGTGTTGTTTGTAAGTGCACAGCGCGTTACGGCGAGTGTTACAATAAATATGTTTATCCAAAAACCAAACCATGCGTTTAAGTATCGTTTACACGGACGATGAAACATTCCTAGTGTTCCATTTTCGTTTCATTGTCGCGTTCTACAGCTATAATTAACGTTTATTTGGTTTCTTTAGATCTCACATTTTCTACACGTTCCTTCAGAATTGTAATTCTGATCTTTTAACGATTCCTGCAATTAGCTAGTATTATAAATTGAACGTTTTTTTTTTAGGAACATACACCATGGCGAGGGAATGACGCAGTGTTGCGTAAAAACCCACAGTAAAACAAAAAATAAGCAAAGAAAAAAACAGTATTGATTTTTGTCGATAAATTTACAACATACAGACAATTCTGGAAAGGAATTAAGTTCCACCTCCAAAGATGACCCGAAAAAAAAATGTCGAACTAAAACAAAACAAATTGATTCCGGAGTGGAATTGTTGCACCGAATGGTTAACAGGCAACTTAAAAATGAGGATGGATGAGGATCGTTGAGGTGTTGTAGACTTGATAGACAAAGACAGAGGTGTAGACATCAATCAAGAAGCGTTACTGAATACTTTCTTACTAATCGTTTATAAGCTATACATTCAGAGTATACCTACTACCAGCCGGATCAGTCATGTGCTACATCATAACGACCCCTTCCTCTTGGAGTTCCTCTATATACACATATGGCACTTGAGGGCGTCGCTAAACCCTTTAACATTCTTGTACCTTCCTCACGTGGCTTACAACAGATTTCCCTTCCTCTCTGTCTAGCCTGCAGGGATATCATGACCAATGACCTGGAACATTTTCTATCTCACTTCCTCACTATTCGTCAACACTCACATGACTCCTGAAGACACTACCCAGTCTGATGTCACGCTCACCTATGGCTTATAGTGACCTGTATCGATTCACAATGAGTCGTACGCCCTGGTGGATTCAGTTCACCAGCCATGTTACAGAACAATCGGAAAGGTGCCCTGCAGATATGACAGAATGTAGTCCTTGTATGAAAGATTTCGACACAAGAAACAAAATAACAATAAAATAAAACAAAAACAACCAAATAAGTTGTATGCGACAATGGAGAAAAAATGGAAGAGGACAACGATGTCAACAAAAATGACAAGAGACTCTAATGGATGTAAACACAAATGATACAACAGTCAGTATGCTAGATTTCTTTTTCTCGCCCTCAGCAAGATGGTTCCCCACAGCTACCTGTGGATGTTACCGTTGCTAAGTGAGTGGATTTTTATTACCTACCAATGCGATTGAAATGAGCTCTTTCTCTTACTGTCGGTGATACTCAACTACCCTGTCAACTTTGTGCTTTTGGCTGAACGGCTATGGTGAGCCCTGGTCGTCTGGAACCGACTGGAGAGGACTGACGACCCTCCCAGCATAAATAACTGCAAGGTGTCTGCAAGCAATCCTTCGGGGTCAGGTACAGAAGGGTGGTACTGCCATACACCGGCGGCAGCGATGCCGAAGACGTGCTGGATTTCCTCTGTCTGCACACGTGCCTGAAGACGATAACAGACCTCAGTTTCTGAAACGTCGCACCTGTTGTCATGTCTGATTTATCTTAGTTGTTTCATCCCTGCTACAAGCTGGGTCACAGTGGTCAAGCTGCTACATCGCTTGCCTCCCAACCAAGACGACCTGGGTTCAATACTCGGCAGAGGTCACACCCGGATTTTGAATGTAGAAATCGAGCCGAATGATGCCACAGGTCGGCAAGTGAGCCCCCCTCCCCCTTTACATTCTAGCTCGGAAACCATATATATATATATATATATATTTAACCCCTACCCACCTCCCCAATGGACTCGCAAGACCATGGCTGCTCTGCCCTCCTTAGCAAGAAAGCAGTAACTACAGCAACAGCACAATTGAGAAAAAAAAAGTTAAATATATAAATATGTTTGAATGTCAGCGACAAGGGCGTAAAAAATTTGTAAGGAGGGTAGGGTGTCGATGGCGTAAGCAAAACGGCTTTGTGAGTATGCATTCTGCATGACGCGCCTCATACACTCAGGATGACGTGCTATACAGTCGAATGCAGTTATTAATAACATTTTAATAAGTTTACGCTAACTAACATTTTTATAAATTTTAACGAAGTTAATAACAGAATGTTAGCAACAATGTTGATGACCTGATATTAACAATTTTCAAGCAATACTACAACATTGTTGGTAACTTTGCTGCAAACACGTGTTATTAGCTATGTTATCGTTGTTGTAAACCAGGCTTAAGGCGGTCGCCTACCAGTCCTCAAGGATCCAGTTTACTCAAACACCAGTCGAAACCCTGTCAAGCAAATTGAAACAACCTCTAAGAAACTGATTGCTCAATCCAACATACCAGGCGAAACCAAGAAACGATTGATTGTCAAAGATGCCAGGATACCAGCTTTCTATGATCTGCCTAAGATACACAAGGAGGAAATAACTCTTCGACCTATAGTCAGTGCTATAGGAGCCCCTACTTAAACTCTGGCGAAATACCTCAACAAACTAATTCAACCAGCTATTCCAAATTCAGCTTCACGGATTCAGAACTCTACACATTTCATTGAAACACTACAACAACTTTCTTTCCAAACGAGCAACATCCTAGTCAGCTTCGATGTGGTTTCTCTCTTCACCAAGGTACCTGCGAAAGAAGCTCTCCAAGTCCTCCAAGGACACCTTGGAGACGACAACCATAGCAGAGACATAGTGAAAATGACTAAACACTGTGTCTCGTCGACTTTCTTCTCATTCAGGGGACAAACATATGTGCAAAGAGAGGGTGCTGCCATGGGTTCTCCACTTTCCCCTCTCCTGGCCGACATCTTCGTGGGTAACTTCGAGAGAAAAGCTGTTGGTACCAGCAAACACAAACCAAAGTGCTGGTACAGATAAGTCGACGATACCTTTGTCATATGGAGCCATGGAAGAGAGAAACTACTAGATTTCCTAGAACACCTAAATGATATCCACCTGAACATTCAATTAACTATGGAAATAGAAAAATATGGAAAACTGCCATTCCTGGATGTCCTAGTTACAAGGAACGAAACCAACCACATGGGCCACGAGATCTATCGTAAGCCCACTCACACCGACAGCTCACACCATCCACCATCACAGAAAAGGACAGTCATTTCTAAATTAGTGAACAGAGCCAAGAATATCTGCGAGGAGGCCAACATTAAGGAAGAGATGATGCACATTTCAAATGCCCTTCAAGCAAATGGCTACTCCAAAACAGAAATAAACAAAACTATGAAACCATCTCAAGGGGAGAAAAACACTGGAAAACTTCCTCATATGGCTGTCATCCCGTATGTCAAGGGAATATCCGACCCGCTCTCTCACCTTTTCCGAAAGAACAACATTCACATTATACAGAAACCGATTAACAAGATTGGAAACACCCTGGCTTCAGTAAAAGATAAGACTCCAGCAGAACAACTCGCAGGTGTATACAGAATTCCCTGCTCTTGTGGGAAAGTATACATTGGACAAACTGGAAGGAGAGTCATCACCAGGGTTAAATAACACATCAGAGATTACAAACAGGAAAATCCTCGGTCAGCCATAGCAGAACACTCAGTCGAAACCAAACACCGTGTTGTATTTGACAAATATAACACCATTGTCAACATCTCTAATTATAAGAAGAGATACATCCGAGGGGCGATTGAAATTGCGAAGCACCCATCCAACATCAACAGGGAAGATGGAAACACACTAAGCAATAGTTGGGAACCACTTTTCCATAATCTAAAAACTCAGCTGGACGAAATGACCAAAACAAGCCCCTCCACGAATGGCCAATCATCTCAGCCAATCAGGAGCGAAGTCGACAGGGATTGGCCGAACACCTCAGCCAATCACAGCCAAGGAAGTCGTGGATAGGCCGACAGCCTTAGCCAACCAGAGAACACCCAGGTACAGCCTACAATATATAAAAGCAGAAGGACTTCGCAGAGGCTCAGAAGGAAATAGTTACTGCAACTAGAAACTTCACCCTTGAAGCTGGAAGCTGCAATGCTGTCCGAAATGTCGGGAAGAAATGTGACATTGACGCGGCTACAACCCAGAAGCCTAGACCCTCTAGACAACGGCCGTGAAAGCCTACGAACTTCTGTAATAAAATTATATGGTCACCGCTTAAGGTCCCATAGTAAATACCGTTCGGCGGGAACTAGTTTAGTGCTTTGCTCGTTGAGGTGACGCGGCATTTGATGCGCGCTTCAAGGTTGACCTTACTGCTCCGTCGCTTTTGAGCCTCTTATGTGCGGGTAGGCGGCGCCCTTAACGGTTTCGTATTTTAAAAGACTTTTAAGCGATAGCAGCGCAGCTAGCGGCAAAATTCCCCCACAAGAAATCACACATTCTTTCTAGTCTGTAGTAGAATTAACTTTACTTGCCCCTAGCGGCTAGGTTGAGGAGAGGTGCGCGTTTTTAGGGCCGTTATCGAAATTCTCACATCTATATGTGCCTCGGACGCGCAAAATACGTCTACCTACATTGCTTGTTTTCCTTACATTCATTTGTCATTTATTTCGTATTCTCAGCCGTGCGCGAAGTAAGTGTTCATTCAACCGTTACGAAAATTACAATTTCTCCCTTTTCATTTCGCCAACGGGTGAAACAAACCATGTACGTGTAAGCCGGTACAGGGAAGCCAGGTCGCGGGACAATAAACTCATCTGTGGTCAGGCAGAGATGGAAAATAATTTTCACGGAAGCGATAAAAGGGAGCTGCAGAGACGAGTTGTATCTCTTCTAGAAGAGGACCATTGGTTAGCGGGGAGGGGAATCGACGCAGAACGAGTGTTTATAAATGCTCGCGGTGGATACAACACTCGGGGGCCGACATCGACCAGTGACTCCCACGCGAGGGGGGACGCGACGAAATTAAACTCGAAGGTGCGCCTGACCACAATTCCGCTCCGTTGAGCCGGCCGAAAACGTGGGGTGAACATAATGCGGCCGGAAGAGAGGGGGAGGCGGAAGAAGGGTTTGTGGGTGGGTTTATCGGCGCGTGGGGGGTTCGAAAAGCAGTCCCTGGACATGGTGGGGGCGGGAAGTGTGAAAATTAATTCCCGGACTATTATTTCCGCTCTTCGATTATCCGAAACTCCCTCTACCCCGCCAACACAGGCCCTCTCCTTTTCCGAAATCTATCCCGACCGCGTATTCTGCTGCGGTCTAAAGGGTAGAGGAGGGGGTTTTAAGGGGGTGAGGGGAGTATCAGAGGTCTCTCTTTGACAAACGGAACATTCAATAAGCGAGCGGGTGTGGGGTGGCCCAGCTTTGATTCCCCAGTCAGCTAAGCCGGCTGTTCCCCAGGAATATGGGTGTATTTGGCGGCGGTGGATAGGAGGAACGGCCGTTGGTGGAGGGGGGAGAGACGGTATCCTGCAGAAGCGACCACTAAAACCACGTCGTTGCTCGTAGACCAAAGCGAGGCATTAATCGATTTGTTTGCTCCCCCGTCCAACCCCCTGTAACGAAACTGCGCGGAGGTTTTTCTCTAAAACACGACTAGCGATGGAGGAGAAAGAGGCGGCGAATGTTGCTGTTAACACTAGTTTGCGCGTCCCACCAGAGGGCAGTTAACAAACACGGCGACCTCATTAGATTCGTCCCTGGGGCGGTAAAGGGAAGGTGTTCAGGGAAAGAAGTTCGGAATGGGATCCATAAAAAAAAGATAGGTGAGGCACTGTAAGTGGAAGTTAGGCTAATTAAACCTCGCGGCGTTTGGCCCACGCGCACCTCGACGCGAGAAACCAACGCCTACTCTGTAATTACTATCACCAGGTTGCGGTCGCTACAGCGAAAGGATGGAGGCATCTACATTCCCGGCTGTCTGGGAAAAATAGAAGGGGTGTAGGGGTGGTTTTGTTTAACACTCCTTTGTGTTAGGCTGCTCGAAAACAATACTGCGGCGCACAGCAGGGCTTGTTGGTTTGCTGGGGAAGGGAGGGACGGTTTCGGTGATTGTGCGGGCGCGGCATTCGGAGAGGTAATTTGAGTAGACCCCCTCTAATTTGCATCTCGACCAGAGATAACAGAACATGAGCAGGGTCTGTAAGGGGAGGTTGCGGGGGGATAAAACACTCTCCCGTCAATAAAAGACGGGACCGCACTTCGTTGTTAACGGGAGATTAATGATGTTCCCTGGAGAAGAAAGGAAGGGGGAGTTTGACATCCGGTGTCAAGAACCTTTCATTTAAAACTCGCTTAACACTTCTGCCTGGTTTCCCTGCTGTAGCCTTCTGTTGTGCTGGTAGTATTTCGTTTAGCTGTCCACACTACACATCCATAAACATTGTGCTCTTCCTCTATGTGAGCAGTGAGCTATCTATGAGGAAGTCGCTGGCGGATTGGAAAAGGGGGGGGGATGAAGATAAGAACTTGAATAAGTATCAGTGTCGGTGAATTTCTGTCCCGCGGCTTGTCGTAACAGAAACGGAGAAAAATAAGATGTTTGACCATTGGACATCCTCGTTAGGCTATTCAACACAATTATTACTGGGGCTGGTCGCTGTGTTTGGCAGCAGTTTCACGTAAAGGCAGTCTCTTACACTAAGACAATTAAGAGTAGGTATATGCCACAAAAATAGCGCAAGCTAACATAGCGTCCTAACTAGTTAGAAAAACCACCTTACTAAGACGTATCGTTCATACTAGCTTTGGGAACAAATAATGTATCTCGCGCGCGTGTGTACGTGTATGTGAATATATATAATAGCATGCGCAGCATTCGAAGTGTAAGTATTATCTACAGTACTGCGTATCACTTGTACACATATGACACATACACTTACTATAAACTTCATCGGAGAGCTTTATATTCAAAACATGCGATGGTCCCTTGGTAAGGAAAACAGAAAGAGCTATGAAGGAGCTGTATATTATAAAACACCTACGAAAGGAAAATTCTCGTAGTGCCTTTAGCACGCAATAGCCCCTCATGGCATTTCACACCAGTAATTTGGTTAGAAAATGGAGGTGAGGAACACATAACGACACATTACAAATTACTGTAATACTAATACACTTTAATATTCAAACTAAAAATAATTTGTCAGGTAATTTCACTACTACTAGTTAGCATAAATACAACCTTTGGCAAAGGTCACTGAACTCTGTAATTATCACAAATAAGCTAAATAATTTTGGACCAAAACTTTATGCAAAAGTTAAAATGTATGGTTTGGGACCAGATACTTAAGACGAAACAGGTATTGTTTTTTTTTAAATATAATTTGTGAAAAATGCCATTATGCTGATCTTGGTAAATAATTATTAGCAACACTTTACCGTCGATGGTGTGTGGTGTATCTCATTGACATTGATGAACTAAGTACGCTGCAAGTGTTTTGAGTCGTATATTGCTGGAATCACAATAACCCGACACGGCAGTAATAACACGACAAAATTAAAACTGTGACAAATGAAAATCAAGGTCACAGTGATGTCAACCCAATGAAAACCCGGCCCCGTCGGCCCGACGAAAGCAGAATCTATTTATGCTCTGCGTCTTGTCGGGGTGTATATGACCCATGCTGCGAAAGAAATTTGAACTGAAGGAACTAAATTTCGCTCAAATTTCTCTTCTGTGGTAAATTTTAATTTTTTAGCGAGAAGCTGTTAATTTACAAAGTACGCCTACATAAATATGGAGCGCTCTACGATATTCGCTCGGAAGATGTAAAACTTACTGTTGTATATCACTGTTGACGCCTATTTATTTTTGTAATAATGTTATATATTTAGGATTAATATTTTGTATAGTCGTAATTTACCCAACTGATTTTAGTTTTATTAAAGTTTCAAAGAATTTCGTCTCGTTTTATATTGCATTTTAAGATTTTGTGTATTTATTTTAGGAAGCAGATAAATAAATTTATAAAGAAAAATCCGGCTTTTGAATACTGACGATGGCTACATGTCGACGACGGCTAGAAATTGTCGGGGAATTGTAAACACTAGTCGAAATACTGGAGATGTTAGCCGCGCTACTACGTCATGATAGCGCGGTCGTGTTGGTTTCGTCGGGTTATTGTGATCCCAGCATTAGACTAAATCCAAGCAGCAATTTATCTTAAAGTCTGCCAGTAGTGTGTTCGCGGATCTTACAATATCCGGTGAAAAATAAATCTTCTATTCAACTGTCATACAGGCTGTAAATGTTTTTGGTTGATTTAATTCTAAATTATATCATTAAATCATTGTTTATCAAACCTCTCATGTTCCGCACATAAACTAAGTCATTAAAAACCTTAACGCTAAAAAATCTACGCAGTATTCTATTTTAAGTATAAAACTAAATATATAGTTGAGAATACATATATAAACGACAACTACCATTGATAAGTAATCGAGTATAATTAATTGATAAACAAAACATTTATAATCTTTGTCAGTAGTCAATAGAATTGCTTAGGTAACTATGCGGAGACAGCTAGGGTCATAAACATTTCTTCTGTTTCTTGAACATACATTTAGTCTAAGCTTCTAGGATGTGTTTTGGCTCCATTACACTCCCACAACGAGCTCGACGAGAATCTATCATTTCTGGAAAGAGACATTCCATATAAAACATCGTCAATTTCGGAAGCATTACTTCCAGCCAGTGCTCGGAAGGAACGAGTTCCAATGAACGCGTTCTTTTGATTTCGTTCATTTATTTTGCGAACGCATAGGTAACGAGTTCTTTACTTAAAACGCGAATAAAGTTCAGAACTTCGTTCTTAGTAACTTAAACGGTAGTTTTGCGTTCCTTTATTTGTTCGCTTAAACTAAATATTTTTAATATAAGTTTATTCGCTATTTTTGTCATTAGTCAAACAACTAAATTATGATTTTGTACAATAAACGAAAAAATGGGTTAATGTTCAGCTATTAGGTTGGCGAAAATTCCTTGCTGTTGGCTGTGTCTGTGATGTCATGCCATGCCGTATACTGCGCAGGCAAACAGTTGAAGTCAGTGTATTTGAGTCCTTGTTGTACGAACGATTATACATGTGGTCGCTGTAGCTCATAAACATAGTTTCCGTCATAAGAGCCAATGTTTTTACACGAAAGATCAATAGAGAAAAAATGATTTATCGAATGGCAGATGTGCCATGTTTATCTAAGTCTACATTGCTTGTAGAACAAAATTTTGAAATAAGATATGAACTTAACATCTTGACTGCGTTTACACATTTCTGTGAGTACCGACATCGCCTACTGTTTGTGTCTGAAAGCCATTGTTGAGCTAACAGTGCTAGTTTATGCCATTTATTTAAAATTTTGTCTGCAAATTTGTTCGCTTCAATAACTGCTTTTACCAAGCAGTTGCACATCGTCAGTGACGTACATATGCGTAAATAAACAATATATGTATGTAGCCGTATTTTCAGATTAGTTCAAGAGGTTTACCTTTTGTTTAACCACATAATTTACACTATGCAAATATGTATTTTTTCTCATGAAATCTAACAGTAGCAGATTTATTTCCATTATATTTTCTATTTTTACACCCGAATGCAACACACGTAACCGTTTTCATTCAAACCATTCAAACTGTCAATATTATCACAGATGCTTACAAAAAAATATAGATCTACTTGATAGAGTAGATATTTCTAGTACGCAATTGTAATGCCGTATACGTATATTGTACTGGTATAGAAGGATATTCTGCACTGTTCTAACTTGATATTATAATACCGTTCTGCGACAGATTTTCCAGCACATACTACTGTTCGAATTTGAGTGCGGTCAAAAAATAACGTTATAAACATCTGACGACTGGATATATATAATCACGTAACCAATACTGCCGAGTGGACTTCACTCACTACGTTTTCGTAACGGTCTTCTGAGAGTTGTTTGTGTTGAGATACAATAACGGATTGTCCGCGCAAAACTGGCATATGTACGTCGTCAAGAAGGTAGTCCCAACATGCCATCTGCCTGCCCAGCTAAGCATAAGTGCAGTAAGTGACAAGAAGCTGATTTTAAGAAAACACCATCTAAAGTTTACCCTCTTGCTGTATTTTGTCAGTGATACTATTTATAACTTTCTTTTGTTTAGTCATTGGATGTATTCATATCAGACATAAGTAGCAAGGTTTACGTTAATAATCTTGCCATTAAATTTGAAAAGAATTTG
>PNEQ01082388.1:22077-42732 GCA_003012365.1 Medauroidea extradentata | reverse complement strand
TCTACCCCATCCCTCTACTCCCACCCTCTCTCTCCCTCTACCCCATCCCTCTACTCCCTCCCTCTACACCTTCTCTCTACTCCCTCCCTATACCACATCCTGCTACTCCCTCCCTCTACCACATCCCTCTACTCCCTCCCTCTACCACATCCCTCTACTCCCTCCCTCTACCACATCCCTCTACCCTTCCATCTATTCCCTCCCTCCTCTACTCCTTCCTTCTATTCCTTCCCTCTACTCTCTCCCTCTATTCCCTCCCTTTACCTCATCCCTCTACTCCCTTCCTCTACTCCCTCCCTCTACCTCATCCCTCTCCCTCCCTCACTTCCCATATGATGTGAGGGGGGTGCTGGGGTTACAGAAGAATGATGATGACACTGACTCGGTGAGAGTCGGACAGGATGTGGGTGACAAAGTTAAGGGAATGGACCGGCCAGCAGGGAGAACTGAGATGAAATGGATAGTGGAGATAAGGGTACACGGCGAAAGCCCCACGGGAAACACCTGGGATGATGATGATGATCCCAGGGTCGACAGGCCGACGACCATGGGGCAGGCTACGTACCAGTGGATTCTAGCACTCTCCAAGGAAATATCTTCTTAGACCTGTCAGGGCCAGTCTCCACGCCACAACACACTCTGCAAATAAGTACACTACGCGTCACTACGGACGGGGTGAGCTACTACATAAAAAGACGGGGATAAGTTATGTAGTTTACTCACTATAAGAAGCAATTTACTGGTCTGCGCTGAAGGCCAGTGCCAGTTGAGCAGGCCTGGAGTCTATAAATACCTACACTGCTTTGCGCGGGAAAACAGCTCAAGGCTAGCTGTGAACTTAAGGTGTAGAGTTAAGCCCCTGGACGTGGCGGCCGGCAGGGGGTGAAGAGCCCCAGGTCAAAAACAACAAACGTTTCCGGTAATGAATAACTGAACTATTGTAAACAAAAATGACTGGTACAAAACTGGTGAAGGACCCGGGGTAGACTACATCTGCCTCCTTGCAGCGTCATGCTCCAACTGACTAATGGCTCTCAACCCACACGAAGCTACGCTCTCGAGAGAGAGTTTGAATTTGCACGGTACAAAGTAGTTCGCACACAAAAACACTTAATAAAAAGATACAAAAAATGTGAGACAAAATTGACACTGGTAAAATAGTCAAAACATAAACAAAACATTATTATTCGGAAATTGTGTACTGTTCCATATTGCATCATTATACGGCGGGAGGATGTATGAACGTTGCATAGCTGATGCAACTCTGGCGTAGTTAAATAATGACAATTAAAAATGAAAGAAAAATATTAAAAAGACATTTGAAAACATAATGACAATAAGACACTTGAAAAAGGTAGGAATTTAAGTAGTAAATTTTAGGAAGAAAATATTTAAGGTATTATTTGTTTTTTAAAACGTGCATTGAGTTAGTCTGCACTAAACGAGTACAAGACGGTCTAGTGGGAGGGTGTGCTAGTCACACATCACACTTAATTAAATGTGATGTGTAAAAATTGTCCATGCGAAATTGATTTCTTGTGCCCAGTAAACAAAATGCCATTACGTACTAATAACATTTTACGATTACAACATACTGGTGTACAGTTGAGGTTTTGTTTTGTTTTAATTGTAGATTTCAATAAAAAAAAAATATTCTTCATCAATCAAAAACATTGTTAGGCGTTTAATTTTCTGACGCAATTGTAAACATGCGCCTAATTGTGTACTGCATGTTAGGCATAAGGACTTTGTTGCAATCAGTTTTTTTGTTAATTTTTTATTTATGTAATTGTTATTTATACACACGCGGGGTATAATTTCATTCGTAGTAAATCAGCCTATTAAGTTAACAAGCATTTCGTATATAAAGACACCTACTTTCGGCTAGAAATGCATGGATATGTAATCACACATAGTTGCTGGTTTTTGCTCCGAACGAGGGGAGGGGTGGGGGCTTCCATAATGGTCAAAATTTGGTCCTATCTATTTGTATGGAGAACTCGTCATATAGACATATTTTCGGAACTGAGAGTGTTCATAAAATCAGTGTTCTGCTATGCAGTAAAACCCCTAGTTTGACCCTCTTGGTTCCGTAGAATACCGTCGTCATAGAGAGGTGGTCGTAGTCAAAAAGGTTGTTATAGAGGAGTTTTACTGTATATTTAAACTGTAATGGTTCTGTAGCTTCTCATAATGCGGCAGGAAGTAGGAGAGTGTAGGTGGACGTGTCGAAATATTGGTAGGCTGTTGGCACAGTAGTTGTATTCCAGACACATGCTTGTAGTAGTACAGTCGCCACTAGCATGTTGGTGCTAGTGATGTAGCGGTAGTACAGACCATCTGATTGAACGTAGGCAGTATCCAGGTCTGCTTCACTGAAGGCATAGGCACACTAATTTTCGTCATTAGTTAAGCAATAATGACAGTACAGTATAGTAAAACAGCCAAGTAAATCAGTTTGTGTAAATGATTAAGCATATTAACCATTATACAATTCATATTTATCTTTTAATTACTGTAATCGTACATTACAACTTATGGGGGTGGGAGGTTTCTGCTAAGCACTCAAATTAATTACTTACAGTCGCGACAATCCAGGTTCAATACCCAGAAGGTTCGCGCCGAGCAGTGGCGAAGCATGGGTGTGTCCAAGGAAGGTGGTACTCTGCAATGACTATACAGAACACTTGTCTGTGGAACTATTGCACTGATACACTCTTCCAACCAACAGTGTGTTAGAGGCGAGAGACAAATCATCAATTAATGTCACCACTCTATACTCCCATTGGTTGATTTCTGCAGTTGTGTCAGTACCACGTGCTCATAGCGTATAGCGTGGTCTCATACCACTTCCATCGTCACTGTTTGGTAAACTGTTCTCGACAGTTCTGTACAGTTAGCCATTCTATAGTTTTGCTAATATTCGCAGTGCTTCGGATTTCATATGCAATTTATTTAATTCAATTTTATGTGTATTCATGTCAAATTGAAACAGTTTTAAGAATGGCATGAAATAGGCCGCTAGGCTAACAAAGCAATATAACGGAGAGAGGTACTAGGACTTGCAGATGATACTTGTAAATAGGTACATAACACACACGAAGAGACGACACACATTTTTCCTCGGAAGTGCGGTTGCGACGTTTTAGCAGTATCAAAATGGCTTCCTCTGGCGGCAAGGCATGGCAGTTTTGTGCTTGTGAAAATGTGTTTTTTAAGAA
This sequence comes from Medauroidea extradentata, assembly GCA_003012365.1. NCBI lineage: Eukaryota > Metazoa > Arthropoda > Insecta > Phasmatodea > Phasmatidae > Medauroidea > Medauroidea extradentata. Next base: position 39,511 of record PNEQ01082388.1, on the reverse strand, counting down.
AGTTAATATAATCTTTAGGAGCGGAACATCTTTGACTGTAATAAGTCAAAACAAATGTATTTTAAATTGTGTTAGGTGTTTGTCAAACTCATTACACTTGCTTTAATGACAAGAATTTATTTTACCACTACTGTACTTCGTAAAAGATACTTTATAAAATGTTGTGACCACTATATTTGATTAGTTATTTGTTTCAAACTGGTTATGTGCTGCTCAAAACACCCCTGAACCTCCTCCTCCTCCGCAAACTCAAGTGCATAAGTGAAAATTGTAGTACAGTACACATTCTACAACTTTACTCTTTTATGTTCCCGAACTTATAGCGTGGATCACTCAGGTAGCATATTTGTTTGCTAGCGATTTAAGGCAATGTTCACATTTTTGTCCTCCTTTGATGCACACCTGTACTAGGCTTGAACTTCTGCTAACTATCTTATGACCTTGCATAAGGCAACAGGAAACATGACTATGAATGCAATAGTACATATTTTCTTAGGAACAAAAAGGCTTTGGCTTGAGTTTCTGAGTTTTTGACGAAAACTATTTTTAGAACAAACTGGAGCTGATACCATAAAGTAACTCTGTAACTTTGTCGCAGCTGGTTTTAGCTGTGTGCTCTAATTTTGTCGAAGACAAAGTACAACATTATGGTAGCTAGTTAGTTAACAAAATTTCCTTTTAATTGATAAATTAGCTAATATCTGTCTACAGTTTGTCTCGAAAATTTACATTACATAGTAAAACAAATTTGTGACGAAGCTGCAAAGCAATTTATTGTTATCATCTCTCGTATTGGTTTAAAAAAATAATTCAAAAGCAGGGAAACTGTGGCCTATGTCCTTACAAACATCCTCCTGGCTGCAGTATTTAGCGTGTTTGAGGGCGAGAGTTGCTAGAGTGGCAAGAAAACAACTGAATCCCATAGGATAAGTCACCACATCTACATGTAAGGGTCGTGGTGGCTCACATGCTACAGTATCTCCTGTCAGTTTGTCTCTTGCGACTTTCAGCTGCAAACCTATCATTTTATGTCGTCATGAAGATGTGGTGCTTTGAACACACGTGTCCTATAGCTGAATTTTCCTGTTTTAAAATAACAGTGAATCGCAAGTTTGACTGTCGTTACTTTCGTGACAAGACCATTAAAAACAGAATTTAAAGATTGGAACCTACTGGGTCCTTAATGCTACGTATTTGTATGTAAGCAGAGTTTTAAAATGTGGCACCATTAATAAATGAATCTCTGCATGCAGTTTAACAGCGGGGGAAGATTGCGTTCCTAACCTAATATATATTGTGGCAAACAAAAGCAACTATCCAACCAATTACATATTAGTTACTTATTAAAATTGAAACTAAGCAAATACTCATGGGGTACTATGGAGCTTGATAGTTACATGTATTATGTGGACGACACAATGCATGGAAGCGCGTACTGCCGAACAAGACGGCTTCCTCGGTAAATTTGTTACGAAAAACGTAAAACATGTTTCCACACATTGTATCCTCCTGTTTGTGTGTAACTATCAAGCTCCATGGTACCCAGTTAGTATTGTGCATCTTCAATATTAATATACGTATAACTAATATGTATATTACTTAACAAGTGTACTCATGCTGTACCTTCGTGTTCCCTCTCAACTCCAGCAGTATGGCATCACTGAACTTGCTGATCTGTTTTAATGCTGAAAGTATACAAGAAGTACTTGTTTATATGACGTTGCACTGCAGTAAGGATTGTATGGATAAGAGTGGCCTCATTGTTTTCAGCCGTAATAATTGCCAAACAGAGATAAGACGACTTTGGCCTCTAGACTCTTTTGTTAGTTCTTCTGTTTTTACTCATTATCTCAGTGTCTTTCATTTGAACTTCTTTCATTGCGTTTTAAGAATATCTGTTTGACCATATCAAGTCTTTCTGAAACAGTGCATTGTGTGGTATTGTTGTTGGCAATGCTTATTAACAGGCGACTGTAGCTGTTGCATTTTTAATAATAAGTGGAGACTTTTATATTATACACATTCAAATAATGAGAATTTCTTTTATTTGAGGTTTTATTACTGTAATTCAGTTTGCTGGAAATATAAAAAAAAAGTATTTTGTTAACCTAAAAATGGATAGTTATTTACATAACAAAATGGACAAAGGCTTTCTTATTCATATCTTAGTCTTTCTCTATCTTCTTTTGGTTCTAAATACATTAGTACAAATATTTACACGGAGTCTCTGTCGTACAATTTTGGCAGTATTTTCTCATGTTTTGGAGTTGTCCACTCAGAGCCAATGATACTATGGTGCTCTGCTAATAAATTTCGTCAAACTTGGAATATGAGATTATTGAGCTCGGAGAAACTGAAAGTAAGATTACATACATTTCATTCTGAGTTTGTAACATTACTACATGAGAGACTTCTGCCTGTAGGTTTTAAATTTTGGCATCAGATTTTAGCATAAAGAAAACCAAAATTATTTTGTCATGAAACACGAATTTATTCCAGTACATTCGCAATACAGAGCTTTGTGTTCCAAAACTTTGCGCCATGGCCAGTATAAAAACTATAAATTTCTGCAAACTACGTTAAATATGTGTGCCAAATATGTTAATGCTGCTTTGTATGTAAAAAAAATAATGGTGAACTTTGGTTTTGAATTATGGATACGTATGAGATGTCATATGATATGGGTGACTCCCGCGCAGGCTGTTCTTGTTTTACCACAGTTGGCTCGGATGTGGATTTTTCGCTTGTGAGAAACGGGGTGAATCTTGCAGTTGGCAGGCAGGTTTTCTCAGAGATCTCCTGTTTCCCCTACCGTTCTTATTCTGTTGCTGCTCCACAATCTTCTCATCTCACCTCGGGCCGGAGGGCGACCAGCCTTTCACTCCGGCCTTCTCTTACACACAGTGTGACTCTGCTATAAGGTGGGAACATATGGATTGTCACTTTCATGGGATGTTAGATATTCTAGTTTTAAGTGCAAATTGTCCAACTGAAAGAGGGGAAAAAATGCAACATTTCAAATTTATTGGCTTGTGAGGTAATTGTGTATACACATTGGTTACACTATTGAGATCAGGAAAACCTTGTTTGATGTGAGTGAGTTGCTTTGTTCTGTGCCGAGTTGCAACATATGTTTAATGTTGGGTTGCCAGAGGGGGAGGTGATGGTCACAGGAGAAACTTGTCAGCCACCGGGGATGACCACAGATGTTCACGCATTTAAAATATATTGTAGAGTCAGTCTGAAGTCAAACATTTAAGTACGTTTCTACTTCTGGTTGGGAATATGAATGAATTATTATGGATAGTTTTAGCATGGGAGAATTCCTGCCACCTTAAGCAGTCATATTTATACTGGCATTTGAGGGTGTTCTAGTGGGGAAAATTATACTTTTATATTTGTATGAAATAGTTTTATTTTCGTAGACGTTACACTTGGGAGTGGAGTTTCCTCTTATAGCTCAGCAAGTTTCTCATTAACTGCATTTAAAAGTCAACATTTTTATGTTTTTACTCCATGCATGCAAAAAAAAAAATAAACTTAATGAAATGAAATAATTCACTTTGAAAGTACGTAATGTATTTTAAAAAATGTTATGCTACTTTTAACATATGAATATAAAATCATGATGTTTCCCCACTTGAACGTTTTAAGGGGGGAATTTAGGTTCAAAACAAAACATAGCCGAAAATATAATTTTTCTCGAGTTCAAGCATAAGTTGGACCTAGTAAGTTGAGCGAAGTAGCAGCATAAACGTATGTTCTAATGAACGTCAATGTGGTAGACCAGTTAGCTTGGAGAACATTGCAGTGTGGTACATATGGTGTGTGTTGTAGTTGTCCAGGCTGGTGGAGTGCAGAGTAGCCCCATGACACCGTCCGCACGTGTCGCCTCCATGAACATTGTCGGCGACTTGCTACGCAAAGTTGGGGTGAGTGTCCTTGTGTCTCACTTTCATTTGTTTTCTTTACTTCTCTTGTTTTTAGCTATGTACAATTTAATTACGGTTTACGTTTTTCCTTAGTAAGTTTAACATCTTTTTTTTTTCATTGTGTGTGTCACATTTTCTTGATTCAGTACCAACAGTCAAATAAATATAATCTGTTAAAGAGTTTGTAGGTACATGTTTCGCAAAGTGAAGTTATTAGAGAAATAATTTGTATGAATTGCAGTTTTGCATTTCATAGGCTCAGAATGGGGCAATATGTGAAATATATTTTCACAGTTTTCAAAGACAAGCTATGCAGCAATAAGTTGTATAGCCATGTCAGTTACGTGCTATGTTTTGGACAGCTCTGCTCAAGTGACTATGGCGAGTGCTGGTCTAATAAAACTGTCTCCTTGATCTGCAGTTAGTCTTATCTAACACTGCAATTGCTGGGGGGTGATGAATGTTACAGCCTTGATTTCTCTCGTACCAGGATCTCGCACTTGCCAGTAGTATTAAATTTTTTTTAAGCAATAAAATAACAGATGATTTCTTTCCATTCTATTTGTTCAGACCAGTAAATTTAAACATTGAGTGTTACAAATTGCTGTTATCCCTTCATTGGTTGCATAAAACAAATAAAAACACAAAAAATTATGTATACTACATTCCTTTTACTTCACGTTTTCTCAAGACAAGTTAGAAACTGAAGTTTAGACGACGTGTTCGCCCGTGAATATAGCAGTAATCATCTAATGCGTAATACGGAAGTGTAGAAAGAAACTACGTAATATATAATATTATATGTCGTCAGCCATATTATGATGACTTGTTGATTAAATGCTGACGGGACTTATGCTTGTGCCCAATTACTATGTCATCGAGTCCCCGACCTCCTTCTCCAGCACTTTTTATGACCTCTCTGCCCACCATTGCTGCCCGACTAATACTCTCAGAGCGCCATCTATGTGCTCCAGACACTACTCTAGAACCAACTCCGACCGACTACTCCCGGGACGAACACTCCAAGTTACGTTCTCATTTGGCGGATTATTACATTGAAATCCAAGTTACTTTGAAAATTATTCATATACAGTTTAGTATTTCTGTACCAAAAGAAACAGACAAAAAAACAATGCTATTTTTATTGGGGACAAGTTTTGCAGCCAGACGGACAATTAGGTCCGCCGCACTATACCCCCATCAGTGCCCAGTTTCACACATCACTACCACCCATGATGTAACAAACAGTATGCTTGCTGACCAGGTTACATGTCTGCACGCCCCTCGCACATGTCTTCCAGAGACTGAACTGTACCCTGCCAGTGATTCTCATCTAAGATGATGCTAACACCTAGCTAATAAGATATTTGAAAAAACACAAACAAGGCAAAATAAAAAAAAAAATATTACAAATAGATGCGTAAAATTTCATTCTGAGTAATATTAGTCCAAACACGATAAGAAAACAATAAAAAATGAATAGCAAAATATTACTACTTTCAGTCTCTCATTAGCAATTAAGTTTTTAATTTTTTTGTAATTTTAATTTTGCAGCCAGCATCTCCAGTTATCTTGGATCCTGTAGTAACACTCCTGATTGTACACCATTAAGCTTTACAGATAATAATTTTAAAAATTGTCTTTTAAGTAACTGTTTGACTTAAGGTGAACATTTTTGAAATATTAGGTGGTGGTTACATGCCAGTGCACGTCATAATGTCAGTTCAGCACTGAACTAATTGATTCATTGAAAAATAGTTTATGGTTGATATTCCATTGACACAAATAGTTGATTCAAGTCTCTGGGGCATGTGGCTATATGTATGTGTGTGTGCAGTAATGTGTGTGTTAATAAACAGGAGTTCTTGCTTGTGTATGCCAGTATTGTAGGGTGATGGTCATTTATGGACAACAGTTGTGTGGTTTAGTCTTGTAACATGTTATGGAGTGAGGGAGAGTTTGCACTTATTTTTTTATCAAAGGTGGTTGGTCATTTTGCATGACTTTTTAAAGACAGGGGTGAAGCCATGTTTTGACAGGAGTGAAGCCATGTTTCACTAGAATATTTCGGTTAACCATATTATACCAAAGTGATGATTTGTCGTCATGTGACAACCTGTGTAACTTAAAATATTTGTAGTATAACTCTAATAAAGAAAACCCTGTTATTAAATTTCCTGCTTAATGAGTTAAATAATTTTGCCCTTTGTCTATGACCAGAATGAAAATTTAACCCTTTGATAAATTTTTCTGGTTAATAAATATACAAATTTTTTTTCTGTCCCATCTCAAACTCTATAACAGAATGCAGGAATCAGTCTCTAGGCTACTAATTACTAAAACATGTCGACAGAGATGAACAAGTAGTTACTGAGGCGTACTTGCAGGTAGGAGAACATAAAACTTGATGGACAACATATTTTTCACGCTGTTCTGCGGTTGTGACGTTTGCTGGCCAAGCCAGCTTCATCGGGTGGCAACCGTGCAACCAAGCGAAAAATGTGTCGTCCATCTGTTTTATTTCCTTGTACCTGCAGGTAGAATTCTGTAAGTACAGTATATACTTGTGAATCTCCTTGACAGGGTTATGTTGTATTTGTACTTACTCTGCTGGAAAACATGCAATTAGTTGGTGGACGGACATGACTGGCTATTGTAAAGAAACTTCAATAAAACTGTCTTGACCATAGGGTTTACTGAGGTTCTGGTATTAAATTTAAAAGTTTTGTTGAAACAATGCAATACTACTCATATAACCTACTGCTAGCTTTTGCTTGTGACTGTGGTTTTCAATTTAATGTGATAATATACTTAGTACCCACGCCAATTTTTGACTGATTATAAGGCACAGCATTGAGTTGTTCAATTATTCAGTCTAAGCACTCAGAATTATCTTAGTAATTCACAAAAATATGTTATTTTATTTTCAAGATATTTTAATAAAATAAACTAAAAAAAATATACTGATTTTTGTTAAGTTTTTTGGTATAGAATTCTGCCCCCTGGCCTGTTTTGCCCTGCACCGCTAATGTATATAGAATTTTGTGAAATATTTTTGCAGACGCACAGACAACTATTCTAAAGTTCCATTACATAGGCTGTTCTAACTAAAGTTAGCACTTGTGAACCCAGGTTACTTCATTCTTTTCAGCCAGTTTGTATTGTTCTGCCATTTAGTCGTTAATGTAAACATAGCAGTGCACGTAATACCTATAAAAACAGTAGTTGAAATCTATGTTGGAAGCAAAGTAAAATAGCATTGTTCTATTAATATTCTTAACAAGACCCTCATCAACATTGCTTGCTTTACAAGGAACACAATACAACCCAAACAAGCGATACAAATAATACTACCTTACATTACCATCACCTGACACTGTGGGCCATGATAGAGGGAATGTTACACTCCCTGTTTCTTGGAACAACTGTTATTTCTCGCTGTAGCAGATCATCACAGGCCAAGTAACATTTATACGTGGTACAGGAGTTTTGTTGTCATCACTTGTTGTATGGCAGTGTTTAAACTCTGTGAAAAAAAGCCAACCATATAAGTACTAACAGTAGTTGTTTTATTACACTTAACACAATTTTCTCTTGGTGGAACAGTATTCTTGAGGAAAATTTTCTTTGTAGGAGCTATTTTTACAATTCTTGATTTGCACTGTTGGGCTATTTTACTTTTGATTTTTGCTTGTTTTTTATGTGGATGTATTTTTAAATAAAACATTTTTCTTTGTAAACTTTTTTCCTTTAATTACTACTGATACTGTTTTGTTCTAGTGGGTTCTCATTAAATTTACCACATTTTGCGATAGTAGTGCGTGTTTCATTGTAAACACACCAAAGTTCTGAACTATAGTTCATTGACAAGCAAGCAGCGTTTATGACTATGGAATAAGCGTCAGTTGTTCAAAATGGGTAAGTACATTTTACAAGTACATATGTAATTATCAAGATAATGGCACAATAACTTTGTGATGCTTACTAGTCGATTATTTTACCTTCACACATTTTATCATTATCTATGTGTCCTTCCGGAATGTGGGTTTGCTACAATTGTTGTGATTTTATTGTTGTTTATCAGTGAGGTTTCACTTATAAGTTAATTTTAACATCATGTTGCTCATTGTATTGTGTGTATGGCATTTCTTTACAGGTTGTTTTGTGTACAGTCAGTGTTACGTATTTTAACACTATAATGAATTGTGTTTAGTATATTGCATTAGAGTCCTGTTTTTATACTGTTGTAGAAGTGCCAGTTCCCAGATTACCTGAATGTACTAGTTAATCATACAGCTAGGAGTACTGTAGTTTCAGAATGTTTAAAAATTCTCTGTAATAGATTTATTATGGTGTTACGTTTGAATCTGTGTGCCAAACAAAATTCAGTACTTCTTTCATTAACAATGGTTTATAAATGTGAGAGAAAATAGTTGCTTGCAATATATAAATATGGGCATATTGGAAGTCTTGCATCATAATAAGAACAAAGATATTTTTTATGATCTTTTAGCACGTAATGCAAATGCTCTGTAGAAGAAGTTTACTTTGTAAAGAAGAATGTGAAAACGGGAATTTTTAAATTTTTCCACCAGCAGTAAAGTTATAGTATAAACCAATGTTGAAGAGAAAAAATATCTGTTGTACATTTAAACGTTCTTAAATATTATTTGCAAGCAGACAAATTTATAAAGTATTGTACAATTGTCTAATGACAAATTTAAGAGTGAACCTTGGCACGTGGATTGGTGGCTGGGGCAGACTATCTGCAAGTGATTACCGTATGTTTAGGACAAATATAAATTTGTATACTCGGTTAATAATTCTTAGGTTAGAACATTTTGATACCCAAATTTTTAACTTGGTCACAAACTGTCGTCGTGTTAAATGAGCACTGCGTGGATTTGTCAAAGTACAGTATCTGTTTTGATCTTCCTGTACGCCGGTGTAAACCTGGCCTCATTGATCTCCGCGTCCTGATACCAACTACTGCAGGTTCAAACTACACTGAACTGTGACGACACGACTGCGATATACTGCAACATGTGTTGTGTTACTTGTGTGGTAGCTATGTCCTTCAGTGGGCATCTTCACTTGAATGGAGGTTTGAGGAGTGAGACCTTGGAGTACACTTTCCAGACTTCTCTCATTCTCTTTTCACCCCCTCCTCCCTCCCTCCCTCCCTCCAGAGTGAGGTGGTGCAACAGTAACATGATGTTGGACTCTCATTCGGGAGGATTCAGGTTCGATCCTCGGCTCTGGCCATCCTGATTTAGGTTTTCTGAAATCGCTCCAGGCGAATGCTAGTATGGTTCCTTAACAGAGGCCATGGCGTACTCCTCGCCCAGTTCCTTTCATATCGGGTTGTGTCTCCATCTCTGATGAGTGATGACCTTGCTGTCGGCGAGATGTAAAGCCCACTTACATACATAACATCCCTCCCTCCCTCCCCACGCTTGGACATCGGACAATGCAATAGATCAGCTGGTTTTCTTAAAGATCTTCTGTTTCCCCCACTGCTACATTCTGATGCTTTTTCTTAATCACTTCATAACCCCTACTCTCCCTCTCTCCCTGTACCTTCCTCGTATCCCACTTCCTTTTCCCCTATGTAAGTCCTTTTCCTTCGTTCCTCCCTCCCTGCCTGGTGATGGATGCCTCTGTGTCAGTATCAAGATTGTTTTCAGCCCCCATGTAGTCACCTCATACATCGTGTGCCGTATATGTATGTCTGTAACACCATCTTATGTACAATACTCACAATCATTGAGTGTGCTCTCTGCCACTCGTAAGCTGTGTTAAGGGGATGGAAGTGAAGTCTTGAAATATATTTTTAAAAAATGAACTAAAATTAAAACTAGAAAAAGTGCTGAAAACCTTTATCTATAATAACTCTGTTCCAGTTCAATTCAGTTATTATTTTAGTGTTGGGAAAACTGTATTTATTTATCTTTTCCTTGCAATGAGTGAGTTGTTGCTGTAAAATTTAAATACTGTATTTAAGTTGTGCAAACAAAAAAGTCGTATCTGTTTTATTTACTTAAACATTTATAGTGCCCTCGAATGGGTAACATGGCCATGTTAATGCGCACATTATGCAGTTGATGCGTAGGCAACTTTAGATTCTAACTGGTTTGGGACTGCTAGGATTTTATTATATGTCATTCATGATTGATGATATTTAGTGAGAGGTGCAGTAGGAACAAAAAAATTAAAGAAATATATCCTGAACATCAGCAGCTCTTTGGTTTGAATAAAATAATCTACAGCAACAGTTACAGATAATTAAAAGTATTTTGTACATTTGTATCTGTCAGCTTCACCGATAATGACAAATAGAAAAACTATAAACGTCACTCACGAAGTGTGTGAATTCATAAGAGATATTAGACAGAAACACACATGTTCTTTTTTTGATAAATGGCACTTGTGGAAAAATGTCTAGTGTTTAGCAACTGTCATTGTACAGTGCTTGAGAATTAAAGGGTTTAAGAAGTACATTCCCAAATGTGAAAGTAAACATTTAACACAACATTAATTGAAAAATCTGAATACACTAAACACATGCACAGAATAGTAAAAATCAGCTATGGGAGGAGTAAGTCGTTTTACTTGCAGCATTTATTTTAAATCACTTTGGACCTCTTTACTTTTGCTTTTATGGATCTGTCGTGGCTTTTGATTTAATGAATAAAGAATGAAGAGTGGCCTCTTGTCTGCCCATCATTTTAATGTTGTGAAAAGTAACCGGGCTGTGAAATCCCTGAAGCTACCTGTGACTGGCAGTAAACTTTCTTCCATCGAGGTTAAAGTGCCTGTACCATTTTCCATAGCTGAATTGTGCATAGCTGAAGTGTTGTTTACAAATAACCCTACATTTACAGGACAGGTACAATAGTTTCAATCCACGTGGCAAGAAATATCTTCAGTTTCTCCATTGCAGTAATAACTCTTCTATAGCACTGACAGAAGACACACTTATCTAGTTGTGCTCTTTTATTTGGGTCTGTGTTTGCACAAACTGTGTTAGGCAGTAGAGCCAACCTTTCACTATTTCTACAGACCTCTCTAGTCTACATCAAAACATAGCAAAACTTCAGTTTTTGTGGATAATGTTACGTGTGTCCTATTATTTGTAATGGTAGAGTTTGATGCTAAATTTGACTGTTGAAGCCATCTCATAAAGTGGAAAACAATAAATTATGAATAATAGCAACACCTTGAAAACTCTACCCATTGCAGATTCACAACCACACTTCACGTACGCACACACGTACATGACATTTTTGGTATTGGATTCACTTGCCAGCTAATGAGAAGGTATAACAACTAAATTTTTTAAGTATGTACGTAGTACAGAATTGTAAACAATAAATCAAATCTCTTTTATATAGGATAACATTTGGTCACTGTTTTGTTACCATTTAAAAATTAATAAAAATTGAAATTGTATGTATGTATCACATATTATTTATCACTGCACATTTGTTTGAATTATCTGGATATTCACATTAACAGTCCTCTGCTGTATAATGTGGCACACTGCTGTCATGAATAAAACTGTACGTATAAAATAATTATCTTACTGACTGTATAATTGTTTAATCTTTGGTGCGAAAGTAAGGGCAAAGATCAAGTTCTGCGACTTCAGAAACGATGTTCCACGTAGCTATGTAACAGGCTTTGATTTATAATAATTTTAACCGTTGGTAATAAAGAAATTCAAATTAAACCTAAATGGTCTATTTTGTGAAAATACTTTAGTAGTGTGCCAAGGAACAGAATTTCTGTATCATATATTTCTTGATCTAACTGTCAGGATTACTGTCTATATGCACGTTATTCCATATGTTGAAATACATTGTGTATTTGCACTTAGGGATGAGAGAAATTTTTTCAAAGGTGCTTTTTAGAAATCCTGGCTGACCTATGAACAACAGTGGTAATGTACATACAGTATTTACAAGAGAAGGTGTTGTTAGTGTTTTGTTTAGTTGTTGCATGGCAGTAAATAGCTTTAGATGATTGTGGAATAAATCTTGTGTGTTCACTCTTACAAATAAAAAAATGCTATTTGCAAGGTTTTTTATTTGTAAACAAAAAATTGCTAGTAATGAGATTTTTTATTTGTAAATAAATTGCTAGTAGCAAGGCTTTTTATGTGTACAGTAAATGAAAGTTGGTTATATTTATGGGTAAGGATGTACTTGTTATTGGCACGACCATAAACCAAGGTTATTTTCAGTAGGTTAGCTTTGTTTCACTCTGTGTTTTGTATGTGGGATCATGTGCTGAAGAAATAGTAGGTAACTGCTCAGAGAAAAAAGTATTTAGTACAGTTAAGCACATGTGTGTTAAAGCAGGGCGACCATGAGGAATGTTGTCATTATGAAACATACTGTATGAAATTAACAAAGTGAAGGATATGGAGACGAGAGGTTGGACAGACATTGGCATTTCAGTAAGAATTGAGCAGTGATTGGTTGAACAGTGCATCTTTGTGCACAACACGCATGGCTAACGGTGACTCAATGGTTGCAGCCCAACAATTATTTTGTTGCGATTTTAATGTTGGCCAACATGAAGCAGTCCTAAGCCACCAACCACTATCAACCAAGTTGTAAATTTGTGTGTCACAGGTAACATTAATGAGGAGACATGAATTTGTTAGGAAAATGTTGAATCACATCGTGGATTTTATCCATACAAGATTGTGTGCATGCAAGAATTACAGCTAACTGATTACAGTCAATCAGAAAGCCTTTGCTGCTCACATGCAGGTTTTCTTTCATGACAAGTCTAAAGTTATCTTCTTCATGAGTGACAAGGCACATTTTCACTTAAATGGGTCATTTAATCAACAAAACTACACGTACTGGGCAGAGAACAATCCGCGGCAGCTCCTCAGGAACATTCTTATTTATGCAGTCTGACAGTTCGATGTACTATTTTATAACTGGGGTTATCGACCCCTACTTTGTTGAGGAGAATGGAACTGTGTTACTGCCACTGCAAACAGTAACTTTCTTCTGCTACAACAGCAGTTGCTATATTTACCACCTGACATATAGTGTAGTTTTATCGAGACGGGGCTATGGCTCACTGCTAGGGTTTCCTTGGCCCTCTTACGGCACTTGTTTCTAGGTTGTGTGATGTGGCCTGGCCTTCTCCGTCCACAGACCTCAACATGTGAGACTTTTTTAAAAGAGCGGGTATATTGAGACAAACCCTCTACAGTACTTTGAATGACTGGAAGGAGGCAGTTCATAGAGAGGTGGAGTTCATTAGTGTGGAGACACTGGAACGGGTGTGGGGGAACTTCGTGACTAGAATCGAAACGTTGCATTAGGCAAGATGGTTGTCACCTTCCTGATATATTTTCTTCTCAAAATTAATTATCTACCCCTGCAAAAATTTTCAGATGCATTCAACCCATTTATTTTGTAAACTTTCCTTTCTAAAGCACTTAATGGTGACAATGTTCCTTATGGTTTTCCTGTATATATCCGAACAAGCATGTAATCATGAATCAATCAAATATTTTGTTACATGGCAGGTTTATAGTTTTTAACACAATAGGGTTTAGTTCTGTTAATTATACAATTTCTTAAAACATCAGAGCCATTTTCAAAGCTTGTCATACATTGTTCAGCCAACATAGATTTTGTTGGAGCAAATACATACTTGTTTCACCATACATATACAAATGTATACTGTATATGGTTGCCTGTACGAAACATTTTGCTCACTGTGTAGCAATGTGTCCAAACCACAATTACTTACCCAGTTAAAAAGTTCAACATTTATTCATTAAACACCGTAAAAACGAACATTTTGAGTGGAACAAAGGGACTTCTCAGTGTCAAAATAACGCTAGTTTTTTATACTTTGTTGATAATTATGGATGTTTTCTGCTGTGTTTGTGTTTTTTTATATTATTTTTTTTGTTTTAGTGGGCAGCTGTGTTGTGTTACTTTTAGTTTGTTTTCAATGTTATTTTTATTTTGTTTTTGATAGTGGCATTGTGCTAGTACAAAAGAGCCAGACTCACTGTTGTGTTCTACGTAAATAGGTGCTATGCTTCTGTCCTTGTTTCACACCAGCCCGTCACGGCCAACTGAGTACCAGCTATGCTAAGTAGGAGTTTATTTTATCATTTGTTTTCCTTGTGTTTAGTTTCTGTCTTACTTACAAGTTGAGTGATGTGACTGTTCTGTGGCAGCTTGAGAGACTCTTATGTTCTGGATGTGCACGGGTGAAATGTGTGTGCCATTCCACACACTGACGACTGCACGCTTGTAGAATAGAGGTCGGTGTTCCTACGTAATGCATGTGCATGCTAGTCTGACGGGCTGGGAGTTTACATCACAGTAATTTATTTATTCTGTCACTTACTTGACTTCACTTTGACCTCTTATTATTCTTTACTACTAAAGTCAAACTTCTAAAACCTCGTTTTGGGTATTTTTCCTCTTCCACCTTAGATGTCCATTTTCTTTCAGTAACTTCTGTTTCAGTCACTGTATAAATTTTTTTTGGCACTTTAGGGCATAGAGATCTTAGTGCCCCAGTGTGACAAAAATATTGATTCAGGAAATTTGGGAAGCTTTACTGTCGAATAAAGCTTCACGAATGTTCTGAAATTGCAACTTCAATGTTTTAGAAACTAAACTTGAATGAGCAAATAATTATCAGCTGAGTAAAATGAAGTTGTGAAATGTCAGTTAATTATAAGATAGATACATACCAACCGCCTGTGAACATTGAGACTGTGTGCATCTTGAATGCACTACATGATGTTGTCCAAAACCGAAACACAGTAACTAAAAGGGAGTTTAGTTAAAAACAGGAATTTATCTAGCCCAGAAAACTAATGTTGAGCTTGAACTACTGCAGATAGTTGACAAAAAAAAAACATTTGAACAAATTAACATTGAATATCGCTATGCTTGTCTTGGTGACGAACATTGAATATGCTTGTCTTGGTGAGGAAAATTGAATATCTATGCTTGTCGTGGTTACGAACATTGAATATCACTATGTTTGTCTTGGTGACAACATGAATATACACATGAAATTGTGAATTCCCAGCATGCCTTCTGCAGTAGCTTTGCCAACTAAGGTGTACCAAGGCGAGAAGTTGAAATACAGTATATAAAAGGCCTACTAAAATAACATAGTGGGTCCAACAGGAATAAATTTAAAATGTTATACTTTTTTAACTTTTTTATAAGTTAAATTTCCCTTTAATTCCTATTCATTGTCTTTTATTTTTATGTATTTATTTTTGTTCTTACACATTTTTATTTTGTGTGGCTGCAAGTGGAAAAAATTTTTGAAAAATTTTTTGTAGATACTTCCACATTTTATTACTGAGCAGTACTATTCATACACATATATTGGGCTATAAATACACAGTTATTAAAAATGACATGCCTTTATAGTTTGGATGCATACATTGGAATATAAGTATTTCCATCTGTCCTTATATATGAGTTAAACACGTTTTGGGTGGTGGTGGTGATGGGAGTTTTGCCCGAAGGCATGTTTAGAGCCACATAGGGTGTTGGGCGATGGAAACCACAACTGCAACGGGCCGACTAGGAGAGGTGATTCTGCTGTGGTTCGCAACTGCCTTCTGCAGTGTGGGTTTGAGGCGTGGTAGGGTAGGCAGTTACAAATAATTTATTGCAGTTTCTTTTAGTAAGGAGTATATTCATCAGAAGTGGTGGTGGCATCATGTACAGTTGCATATGTTCGCACACGTTTGTTATTCTAGAAGTACATTGGAAGTATTATGATGTTAGTTTGTAATGTTTAGGTGCTACTAAAGATTAATACTCTGTTGGGGGACTTTGTCTCTTAAGGAATGGTCATGGTAAAATTTTCTTGTAATGTGTATGGGTTATAAATATCGGAATGTGAGGAGATTGCCTTACACAAACAAAATTTAGTTCTGCTGCTCACTCAGTTACAGAATGGCTTCTCTCTTGCAGTTGCTCAATATCATTCATCCACTCAAGTCAACTTTTCAAGTCACCCACTCTCACAGTCACCTTCCCTCTCTTCCTCCCAAAGACTGACTGCCAGTCACCCTCTCTCCTTTCTTCCAACGACTGCCAGTCATCCTCTCTCCCTCCCACCCACTGACTGCCAGTCACCCCCTCTCCCTCCTTCCAACGACTGCCAGTCATCCTCTCTCTCCCTCCGACTGCCAGTCACCCTCTCTCTCCCTCCGACTGCCAGTCACCCTCTCTCCCCCTCATATTGCCAGTCACCCTTCCTCCCACCGACTGCCAGTCACCCTCTCTCCCTCCTTCCAACGACTGCCAGTCACCCTCTTTCCATCCCACCGACTGCCTGTCACCCTCTTTCCCTCCCACCGACTGCCTGTCATTCTCCCTCCCATCTACCGACTGTCAGTTACCCTCCCATCTATACTTACCCTCTCACTATATCTACCTCCCTTTTGCACTATTTTACACACCACTCCCTACCTATTCATTCACCAATTATCACAATTTGTGAATCTTTCACTCAGTCACCCACTGTCTCAATCATCTGCCCAATCCACTCATTTTGTCACCATCTGTCACCCTCTCACTTATTCATCTACCTACTATGTTGCCCATTTTTAGTTACCCATTCATGCAGTTAAATGACTGTTAACATTTTGTGTACTGTTTGTAACTTTTCTTCTGTATATCATTTCCTTACTCAAGCATGTCAACATTTCCTACTGTATCCAGTAAGTCTCATAATACAAACACTATCACTTCTGTAACATAATGCATTCATTATTTTTAGTGTTATGTTTATTTCTCTGGCTTTTTGCTAGCATCACTTACATGTTCATTAATCCTGAATGTGTTTTTCTGGTAGTAAGTTCTTGTTATATTATTCTAATTTCATTATAAGTGAAGTCATTTTCACCACATATGTTGTCTTTCTTTTTCCAAAATAGTGACAGATTTGAGGTACAGAAAATATAGGACATGTTTAAGAATTTTGTTTAATAAGTTTGTTCTGGAGTGTACTACTTCTTGTGAATACCAGCACTTATATGTACACGTAACATACGCTAACTAGGTTGCCTGGAATGATGATGTATACCACAATGTTTCATGACACACCACACTCTTTGAACTCATAATTCTGATCATGCGATGAAAACTCCCAGCCGTGTTTGTTGTCATAACTGTAGTGTATGTGAAATACTCATTTATTTTTATTTTCCTCTCTGTTTAGTAACTTTTTAGTGCCAGATTTTTTTAGAATTATGTGTATGAAAATTGCCAACATATCTTTCTGAAATTTGCGTTGTTTATTAAAATTGTAATAACTCTATACCAATTAAAGTGTGTATAAAAAAAAGTTCTTCTGGCAGTTATAGTTTCCATATATATATATATATATATATATATATATATATATATATATATATATATATATATATATATATATATATATATATATATATATATATATATATATATATATAT
>PNEQ01082388.1:0-21977 GCA_003012365.1 Medauroidea extradentata | reverse complement strand
TGAATTGATGTGTCTGCCAGCATGTTCTTGTTGCATTGTTTAGTTCATTTTGAAATGCTTTTAAAAATAAGCAAACTACATAGTTATAGAAAGGTACATAGTGTTTGGAAATCACAGTATCTCCATGCTTTATCATCACCTTGTTTAAATTATTGCTGTTTGTGTTCTTTTGTTGAAAACATTTTAAGTTAAGCATTTATTTCTTGAGAACATGCAAATGTACTTAGAAAATTAATGCATAATAACATCGAATATGGCATGATGTTTACTACATTTTTGTTTTGTAATCAAAAATACAGATTTCAATCTGAAGGTAATGTTATGTTTCTACAGAATTAGTTGAAATTAAAATTGATGTCATATTGTAATTGCAAATTTACAAGTCGGTAATTGGAGGTAGGTGAATGTAGATTATTTCTTGTGTGTTAGAGAGTCATTTATTCCAAAGTAATTTACTACACTTGGAGCAAAGTGACTGGATGAAGAACTAACAGCGCTAGTTGTCTGCAGGCCTACAAATTACTGAATTTTGCCACTCTTAATTTATTTCATATTACTTTATTTGCAATGTGTGGTAATTTAGGTAGCCAGGAGAACTACAGATGCTGCTTTTGATGAGATTTTCCATATCCTTTATCTTGTACGGTATTTCACTTTTCTGTTTGAAGAAACACTGCCGTGTATATATTTACTTTAACACAGATATTTTGTTGTATTATAGACCATGCCATGCATGCAGCTACAGAGAGTTGATGTTAAAAATTTTTTTCTTAACTGCGCAATTTTAAATATATCTCTTTCAAACAAAGCGTATCCTATGAGAAAATTTCTGGAAGAATACGGCCATACTACACTTTTTCTCAGTTTTTAATAATTAATATCCAACATGTGATTTTCAAATTTATCATTCATTAATAAAATTTACAACGAAGCATTTTGCTTTAAAAGTTCTGTCTGTCATAGAGTTGTATTTCAAAAAAAAAATTACGTAGAACATTATTTGTTTTAATCAGTTTTTTTAATTGTTCCATTAATAATTAATTTTGTTTATATTGGTTCCCGCTTTATGACTGCAAGCGTGGTAGGTTAAGACCTTCAGAATTAAATATTTTTAAAAAGTAATGAACATAATGTTTTAATTCTTTCTGTGTTGAAGATTGTAATGATATTGGTGTAGTTATGTTAAACAACGGAAGAGGCCGCTAGGCTATCAGTACGTACAAATGACAGAAGCACAAGTACTTACGTTTTAGTATTTGACAGATACACACACAAATAGGACGACACATAATCGCGGAAGCGCGTATCGCGATGTTTCGCTGCTTAGAGCAGCTTCCTCGGGCGAAGAGACATGGCTGACTGCGGTGTGGTTGCTGATGCTCCTAGCGGCCAATGGTTGAACTGATGTGAGGCGGGAGATTCAAAAGCGTCAAGTAGAAGAGGATTATGAGGATATACGGGTACAGTGGTTGTGGGAAGCTGAATGACAGGAGATGTTATCTTATATTGAGACCTGGTGGTTGCCTGGATATAGTGATATATTGATGAGCTAGTTCCCATCATCTGAGTTCAGAGCTATTGCTTGTAGGTGGCAGGGCCCTCACCACTCTAGTGCTGTAGCAAGAGTCAAAGTCTTTGTTATGATGGGCTGCATGGGCAGCAACTGGTTTATCCTGTGGGTTGGTGGCTTGTCTGGTGTCTGCTCTGTGGCCATTCATTCTCTGTCTCAGAGTGTTGGTGGTGAGGCCAGTATATTCAGCATCACAGTGTGAACACTGTAGCTGGTAGATCAAGTTCTTGGTAGCACAATTGTAACCGCCTTGGATGGGGTAAATGTGGTCGGTTTGCCTGTTTTTGAGTGATGTAGAGGGCTGGTGGATGGCACAGGTGCCACAATGTGGGCTACTGCAGGGATGAGAACCTTTGAGATTGGTAATAGTGTTGGTAGCTGTAGAAGGTGGGAGTTTGGGACGTACTAGTTTGTTGCGGAGTTTGTGTGGTCGTATGAAAACTAGCCTGGGTGGTTTTGAAAGAAGGTTTTGGGTTTGTGGTGAGGAGGACAAGATTTTGTAGCCTGAGTTGAGAATGGGTCTGAGTTTGCCGAAGCCTTCATGATGTAGTACCACCAGGGGGATTTCTGTATTTTTAGCTTTGGTAGTGTTGCTGGTATTGGAGGTGGCTTGTTGGATTTGTTTTTGGACCAGGGGTTCAGGGTAACCTCTGTCTGTGAAAGCTTTGGCTATTTGTTGGCACTGTTTGTTAAGGTCACTGCGAGTTGAACATATGCGATTGGCTCTGGTGGCAAGGCTGTAAGGTAGTGACTTTTTGGCATGGTATGGGTGACAGCTGTTGAAATTAAGGTATTGGAGGTTGTTGGTTTTGTGTGTACTGAGGTGTGAATGATGCCATTGTGTAGTGCCAACTCAACATCTAGGAAAACTGCATGTGTCTTGGAAAATGACCAGGTGAAGTTAAGTGGGCTGTAGGTATTCAAGCTGTTTAGGAAGTCGGTTAGCTGATCTTCTGTTGAGGTCCATATCATGAAGATGTCTTCAATATATCTCACCCAGCAGTACGGTTGGTTGGGCTGGTGACTGGGAAGTTGTCCTCTAGTCTGCCCATGAACAGGTTGGTATACATTATACCTGTTTCATACTTGACCTTATACAACCATTTACAAGGCTGACATACATGCTGCAACACCAGCAACTGGCATAATTTGCGTGATTTATAACTATTCATAACACTATTTATGTAACTAAAAATTACAATTCAGTTAGAAAAGCACAAAATTGCTGAGCTTTGAGCACAACTCAGAAGTACTTTACCATTGACGCGACATGTGTATTGGTTTATGATTATTGTAGTGTGGTTAAAAGAAAATTTTAACATTTAGCTGTAATATTTCTTATTGTTTTTAGTATATACAAGTCTGTAGTAAACGTTCAAACAATACTTGAAGGCTCCATTTGTATGGATTTCAACGTCGTGGATGTTATCAGTGGGGGGGATATTACTTTCATAATTATTTATGTGTTGTGTAGAAATCTGTGTCCTGTGAAACTGCATAAACTCTCCATATTTTGAATGACTGGTTGTAGAGAACTTAGTACATCATCTGGTTTGGTGGAAGGTTGAGTAGTGATGTGAGGTTCTAGTAATAAACTCGGTAGTAATACTCAGTTATGTTTGTTAGGTATTTTTTAACCCTTGACCTCAATTTGTCAGTCCCACAGAGATATTTTGGGTACTCGTCAGTTTTAATGCCTGTGTATTTTCTCTTGTCTGTGAAGATGCAGCAGAGCGCACACTAATGTAGTGATATGTCTAGAATAATGAGACGCTTTCTGGAAAAATTTCAGATTATTCAACGGAATGTGATATTCTCAGTATTTCTTGTCGTATGTACGAAATGAACTTGAACTTTCGGCTCAAATTGTCCTTATACCTACAAAAATGAATTTTCAGTGCATGGGAAAAAAATTTGAAATATTATCACGAAAATGATGGATCTTTATTCATGAGATAATATTATATCTAGCCATGTACCATCCTCTCCCATTTAAGACACGTACCCCACATTTTCAACATACTGTACCCTCAAAAACAATTTATTCCACTGTACAGTTCTAATATAATTGCTGTTTGCTTTGAAGCACAATTAAATTATAATTAAATATTAAATTTAACTAAATTACAAATGTATACATCTTAACAAGAAAATGACGTCCAAGAAGTATACATACTGTATTCCTCAGTACCGCTTTTGTCGTGTTGGAAGATACGGTGGAGGTACCGAAGACTGGCTACATTGCAAGTGAATGCTCACAGCAGTGTGTTGGCAGTTGTTTGTATTTGATGAGTACTCTGTGCCATGACTCATTCCGACAAAGCAATGCTGTCTCTTAGTAGGTGGTGCTGACTTGGTGCGGTCTGGCACAGACAAATACTAATGTTCGGCACACCCCAGGGGACTGGCTAAGTGCATGACGGATGGTATTATCAGCAATGTGTTTTTATTGCTAACGAGCCAGGGTTTCATTCTTATGTTCCCATTTAATGAATCCGTACAGCAGTCTGTAATGTATCATAAACACAACTTTCTGATTTTATGTTTGAGAAAAATGTGCTAGTAGTATGCGTAAGTACAGTACAGTGTGTAGACATTCAGGGTGTTCATGAAAGTATGTTACAAATTTTGTGAGACGTTGTCTGGGCTTGACGAACACGAATGTGGACTGTATACAAAACGTAACGTAAAACGACGAGCACAAGCACCACTCGACTCACTACGATTACTCCATTGTAGCGACTGCTTCTTCAAGATGGCGCCCAAAATAGCGCCCAAGATAGAGCCACCGCAACCCAGGGGCAAGAGGCGGCAAATTCAAACTTCAGACAATCAACATGGCCTGAACAGACATGTTCATGAAAAAAAAACTAGGTTAAACTATGATGCAAGTTTTTGGTTGGCACATATATCAAGGGAGAAATTTTCAATTAAAATTAGATATTGTAAACCAACATTTGTTAGAATAACAAAAAGTAAGGAGGAATGAATCATGAAATTCCGAGATGCGTTTAATAATGATATCTGCATATGTGACTGAATGGTTTCGAATACCTTTCAGCTTCATTAGATAATGTGGTTGCTCAATCCTTGTGTGTATCGCGTGTTGCCTATTTGTATGACACCTCATGTTCTATGTCCATTTTCTCAAACTGTTCACCTGAGTGTGGCAACAAGGCGACCTGTTTCGTTAGTCTGGGCCTTCTGCTACAAACTGTTTCATTTAATAGCCAAAAAAAAGCTTGACTAACTAATTATCTACTGAGGGTGAAGGGGGGTTGTAAACTATTTTGTTCACTGGTTGCAGAGCTTGTTATTATTAAACTACATCCAGATATTCAGTATTTATCTGTCATTACTTTTTATTGTTTCAACAAATCTTGGTTTTCAGTGTCAATTTTCAACGACAAAGGTGTATCTTAAAATTTGTGCCAGTCAAAAACTTCCTATATAATAACCTAATTTTTTTTACATGGAATCATTTTTGAAAGTTTGTAACATACTTTCATGAACATCCTGTGTATGTGTACACAATCTCTTCTCTGTCCCTCGTGCAACATCTGTGTAACAGGAAGACAACTAGTTCATGTCTAGTAGATGTGGTGGGAAGGTGGCATGACGGTTTCCTTCCAAGTGGATGATAATAGTGAATACTTAGGTTTCATTATCTTTACCTCGTATAAAGTGGATGTAGGAACATTTGGCAAGCATCTTTTAAGATGGGGCTCTCACCCTACGCTGTGTGCTGTATTTTATTTTTTGCTTTTTCGAAATTCTAAGCAGGAAAGTGTGAAATTTGTAATTATAGTGTAAATTATATTTGTCTATCGGAGTTGAACTTTTAACGTATATTCACACTGCAGTCAGTCGAGCAAATCAAGAATATGTGAAAAAAGAGAAGGGGGTTTGATTTTTGCAGCCTAAATGTACATTTAAAGTTAAGAATCTATGGTTGTACTGCAGCACGATATAAATAGAATTGACAGTATAATCACAAATGTCACACTTATCTTCTCACAATCCAAATAATAATTGTAATAGTAATAATAATTCAACGCGTTGGGCGAGACCCTACCTTAACCAAAATAATACAAGCATCATCGCTTATTTTTTCTTAAAGATTGGTAAACTACATGTAATTGTTCATGTTAGTTGTGCTCTGTAAGTGTTGTGACTTTTAAATACATCTCATGAAATTGATTTTTTAACAATAGCCTTAAAAATAATTACTAAATATTTACTGAAGAAAATATGGAGGCTGGAATATTGTATCTATACGTTACTGATAACGTTGCTTAGGGGAGATAGTGAAATATTTAGTTCTAAAAGTAACATTTACACAATTTAGTAGAAATAACAGTTTCAAGGAAATACAGCAGGTGCAATGCTTTACGTGGAGAAATTTACTTCATCTGAGTAGTGGAAGTGTTTTAGGAAGAGAACCATAGGAAACAATGCTGAAGGAGATGATACGTTTAGTGTCACGCGATGGCCGAAATTGATGATAGAAAACAAAGTCAGTTATGACATACATCACTACTGATCATAACTTTAAAGGCATTACGACCTGATTTTTGCCCTTATATAGTTCGCATGCTCGAAAACCAGTGCCATTCTTCTACATAGCCATCTGTGATGCAGTCAGTGTGTTAAAAAATTATTGGTTTGTTTGTGTGCGTGCATTCAGACGTATGTACATTACACGTCGACTTCTATTCACATACATATGTATGTGTACAGTAAACAATGCTGTGTATTTGTGTGTGTGTGTGTGTATATACACACCCATAAACAGTTGACTCTTTACTACTATCTGTTGCAAAAAACATTCATAATTATTGTAGACTTTTAGGAGTAAGAAAATTGAAGAGGCGTAGTGTTTTCTTTCTTTTTTATCCTCACAAAACAGATTATCTTCGTGCAACGTATATTTGACTTTTCTGTTTAAGTTTAACTACTTGTTTTCCAACTACTTCTGGATTTATGTCTTCCTTCTGTCTAAAATAGCCATTAACTGTCAAAAACTTAGTTGGTCAGACAAATGTGTAGTAATTTTCACAATGTTCCGTATTATTAGTGTTGTAAAGAGTTATTTGCTGTACTGCAACCAAATTACTTTTTTTTATGCAGAGTTAATACCACACATGTAGGTAATTCTGTACATCATAAAAACACCAAAAGGAGCAAGAAATGTCATGTACGTGTAGATTATGTTCCCAATATTTGCAAAGAAATTCTAAACGTGAAACATGGCATTAAGCAAATCCCTATACAAAATACATGGTAAAAGTAACTACATATACTGAAGTATTACCAGACCATATTTGTCTCAGTTGATCATCGTAATTACTGCACCAGTCAAGTGCTGTTATTATGCAGATTATGTGTCATCCAGACATTGCTTGCTCTGAATGAAGTAAGCAGTAAGCGTTGTATGTTGTTGTATCTACGATACACTCATGACTCTCCCTTTGTATGTTGTTGCTTGATGTTTGCATATATGTAGGCCTTCACGATGTTACCTTGCTGGACAGCTGAAGTGCCTGTTCTTGCTTGCAGGCTCTAGAGTCGAAGCTCGCTTCCTGTTGCAACAACAATGTTCGTGAGAATGGATTGCCAGGGGACAATGCAACTCGGGAAACTTTCAGGTGAGAACATGGGACGTAACAGACACTGAATAAACAGGCAAACTTGGGTGATGGTTCACAAACGCTTTGTTGTTTTGGTTGGTTGCCATGATTCAAGTTGGTCGTCATGGTCCATTCTTGGCGGTATGTATTTTCTGATGTTGGCAGTTAAGAGCATTGAATTTATTATCGTACATCTCTGAAGTATCTTTGTATGCAGTAATCATTGTTCAGTCATAGAAGTGAAGTGATTGTTTAAAATGTTGAGATGTAAAACATACTGGACAACCTACTGTCCTGAAGTAAATTGCTCGAGTAGTAGGAGATTTGAGTAGAAATTTCTTTAAATATCAGCTGGATCCATAAATGGTAAGGTTAACGGATTAACTATGTAATAATTTTTTTATACATAGTTCCTGCCTCAAATGTTCGCAATCGGCATTATTTTACAATTGTACACTGTCATACCTGCTTATTTATAAATCTACGTCTTTAACTAATAACTCTCCTTAAATAACATTTAAACTTTAAAAATTTATTGATTGCATTTACAAAGGCAAGCTGCCAAAATTATAAAGTTGACTGCACAGTCCGCACAAGCAGATGCATCACTTGATAATCCATAATTCCTCGATTCAATAACTGATATCCCCCAATTCGTTTGTATATGTAAAGTAGGCAAAATTTGCAAGAACATCTGTAATGCAAAATGTAACTGGTAGAGGACGTTATTAAGTTTTTTTAAATTGTAATAATGTATTAAAACACATAAGGGAAAGAACAGTACTTTATGCAAGATAAGTTAAGAAAAACTTAAAATTTTGTTTCTTTTGAATAAACAAAAATAGGAAATTAAAAGACAAATTATTTTTTACGTAAAACGTGTAATTTTTGGAACATAATATATTTAATACACATTTTACAAACATTATTTTTTTCACTGTTGAATCGAGGTAAATTTGTTATATTCCTCAATTTGATATTTCCAAAACAGTGTTTCAGTAATAGAGTATTAATTTTGTTAAAAGTTCCTTTGAGAAGTGTAAAAATGGGATTCCTTTGTACTCAATACATGGCTGATTCTGTAAAGTGGAACAACTTTTTTTTACACTTCTCAAGGGATCTGGAAAATTAGTTGCAAAATGTAGGAAAGTGTAAAAACAGGAGGTGTAATACGGATGTTGTACTGGTATATACGTATCTAGTTTGTGCCTGTTGAAGTGAGCACACGTGCGAAGGTATAATTGGTGTGGCAACATATCTGGTACTCTGTTTGCAGGAGCAGAAGAATGGCTCGTGGGATATCGTCTCCAGCTGTCCACCACGGCTACGTGCGGCAGTAGAACACACGCACCCATCGTCCCACTGCTGCAGCAGCTTAGTTCGCGAGCATGCCGACCTCACTCGGCTCAGGCGCCAGTGCCTTCTGAACTATCATTTGTTTCGTCAGTGCATTCGTTCATTCTTCATTAATTTATGGTATTGTGTTTGCTTGGGTTTTCTTCTCGCGTGTTTACAACCGACCTAGATAATTTTTAATATGATATTTTTAATTACAGTACATGTATTCATGTACTACGTCATAAATCTACATGTAGATTAGCATGAAAAAAAATTCCCACACAATTGAAAAAATTTCTAGTATTAGTAAAATAGATTTTAATTATTTTTATGTTTTCTAAGCTGAATAAGATCAGATGTTTTTTGTAGCTCATCATAGTATTACACAAGAAAACCCAGGCTATAATTAATTGTGTTTCCTGTGTAAATAGGTATATACTTTTCAGTATGTATGTTCCTTCCATTGATTTGCTTGTTTGGCCTATTAAACTAAGCTAATGGAAGTGAACTTCGACACTTTTTGTGTGTATAAGAAGTAACTTTATGCTCTCTTATATTTTTTACTTACTACTACAGTGTAAATACTTTGTTGAAAGATTATTTCCTAACAGTGAATGACCCGAGAGATGTACCATTTGACAGACTTCTGACGACACCTCTGTTGCAGTGTTAAAATTTTTTTTAATAATCGCTTGAATCATCACGTTAAATAAAGTAAAATGTTTTGGAGTACATTTTTGCCTCTCTCATGGAAGGTACAAAATTAAATTGGTATTGTTTGCAGTCTTAATAACACAATACCTGTTGTATTGTAGAGGATTTTCAAGCATGAGGCTAGGTGAGTTTAGTAAACTGCTGCGGTGTTTCCATATCCGTCAGTTATTTTGTTTACTGTTCTTAGCATGTGGAAAACATGGACATTGCTGTTGGCAGTCTGTTTTATTAGAATGCTCCTGTATCCCTTGTCCTTGTGTTCTATATTCCCTCTGTTCTCACATTAAAGACTTAAATGGCCCTAACTGACTTTCGTGATGAAGCATAAGGCTCATCCAAGCACGAGTGTTGGATATATTGTAGCCTCTACGTGCGTGGCACTCGACTGACATACAGTCTTTCTGGAGTAATCTTGTCTCAGTTAGACTTTCAGCAGTGACCTTATCATTTTATGGCATGATAATAAAGATAAAGGTTAAGTGCGTGCTTTCGTTTTTAAATCCTGTAGTGGAAATTTTTTTGTTTATAAATGAGTGTGAAAATGTCAGTTCCGGCTGTTGTGCCATTGTAAAATGAGAACTGTAGTCACAGTAGAAACAAGAGCCACTATTCCAACATGAAGTAAAAATGCATTTTAAAAGTTCGAATCATAGGGGCTTGTTTTCTGCAGAGATTTGTGTTCAGAAATTTGCATGCATTCAGGCCCTTACATTTTAAAAAAGAGAAAACGTAACTTTACAGAAGGAAACCAGCTTTGTGTATCACATTCTTATAAATAATTGTTAAAAAAATTTTATGTATGTACTAACACAATTCAATATATGTAACATATAGGTACAAAAAAAGTATTTTTTTAGCTTTTGCATGCAATTTCATTAGTGTTGTTTTAAATTTAATGTAATAATTTTGTGTGTTCCTATTTTGCCCCCATGTACCATTATGTCCCTCCTATCTTATATGTATATTTTTTAATCAAAATATTTCACGGGTGCTCCCACAACTACTACCCAAGCTTCATTGCAATCAAGGGAATGGTATGGGAATGCAGCCTATAAATAGCATACCAAGGTCGCTGCTTGCATGCGTATGTGTGCCTGCATGACACTCGTTCTCTTACTGCTGCTCGCCTGTCGCTTCCAACATCCCAGGCTTCCAGCATGTCCGGGGGACAACTTGTGATAGTCGCTGTGCGGCACCAGCAGCAAGCTTGCCTTTTTTATTTGTTTTATGTTACATTTACAGTGAAAAACATTTGTGACAACATATAATTTTTGCAATAAAATTCTTAGAACTCAAATGTTGATAATTGGCAGAAATTCAAATCTATGCAATTCAGTAGATTTTTATCTTAAGTTTCTTTTTTTGACCAGCTAGTGAAATGTTCACGAACCAGTAGGCTAGGCTTGCTTACATCTCAGAAATAAACTAGAATATTATCAATAAAACCTTATTTCCGCCTTCTTGTTATCTGTTATGTATTAAAGTGTCAAACTGGCAGATGATTGCTTTATTTCCAATCCAGCAAACATTCTCTTCTTGTTGCATAAGCAGTGGTTTCCGCCATATTTGCACTGAACGCAGAAATGTATTTGGAGACGAAACGGAAACAAGTGTTCTCGGTGCACACATTGCGAGTGTGACTAAATAAATATAATAACCTGACAGCTGTCCTAGCGATTTCCGGTAGTGAACACAGAGAGAAGTCCAGAGTGGTTACTGGAATATGCCATTAGTTAAATGAAATGACTTTGAAAATAATTTGGTCAGTAAATTCCTTTAACAGAGTTGGATAATAAAATAAAGTGTAATGCAACATGAGAAAATGAAAAATTTTTTTGTTATCTAGGGGTAACTTATTAATCTAGTGTTGGCACATAGAAATAATTTTAGCACACACGTGCTTTAACAAGGTTTTCTGTTTACAATTTTGAATTTCATCTGTGTTTTGTTTGTTGTATTAGTTAATGGCACATTTAGTATTGTACCCTTCTGTTCTATGTTAGTTTGCTTGTGCAGTTTAGTGACAGTAAAGTTATTTAAAGGTTTTTTTTTGTCATCTTCTGAGAATTAACAAATTGTGAGGTGAAACGTGATAAACGTCAGCCTATCGCAAGGACGAGATAATATTTGTGGTGTCGACATGTGTCGTCTCAAATGGTACGTTTCTGTCGAGTGTTCCTGCGCTAGTGTTAGGTGTTTGATCCTCTCATTATGGTTATGTCCCATTGTGTTTTATCATCCTGCTCCTGCAGCATTATGATCTCATCTGAGAAATAAGTAATTGTACTTGTTGTAGGACTGGACTGTGTTACATAATAATTTGTAGTGTAATTTGTGTTGTTAGTATTTCATGTATATTTGAGTGGTTTTGTGCGAGTCAACTGATCTGAAGCATATAGAGCAGCTATACACTCATAAGTCAGTCCAAGTTATTCCTGTCAGTGTTAAAGGCTCAGTGAACATTAGCTTCTTCACGTACATATTAAACTTACTTTCAGCGGAACATTACAGTTCAGACCCTGAGTGTTATAAATAACAATTTCTTCTTAATTAATTAGTTATATGATGTCACTAGTTTAATATATTTGTGGTGTATTTTTACTAGTGCTATCAAAGTTCTATTTCGCATGAAAATATTCAGTGTGTTTTTAACCTCGCGTATAAATTTTGTCAAGCAAGTGTTTTTCATATACAGTACCTATTATTTGATAATTAACTGAGTATTTTTTAAAATTAATAGCAGTTTGAATATTTTTTAAAATTAATAGCAATTAGGTTAGTTTTTTTTTTTTTTTTCCGTGATGCCATTTGTTAAGTTTTAAACATTGTAACAAAGTTAATACTGTTCATAATTTGTTTTATGTGACCATCAGTCATCTCTACGTTGTTGTATGGCTGAGGCTGCTCAGACTTGCCAACCTATGGGCAAATTCACTTGTAATTAATCACAATATGAAAGCCTTGTTTGATAAATTGGCATGCACTCACTTTATCCCTGCAAATTTAGGACCCTACGATAAACCTTGCTTATAGAGCTGCGTGTACAGTGACATGCACAATATGTGATATGTACGTATGGTTGTGTTCAGACTGTAGGTAGGTACATATATGTGTAATTATCGACTGTAGCAGTCTTACAGATTTACTATCATATATCATAGTTCTTGGTCTCAGAACTTTCCTGTTGTATGATTTGTATTTCCAGTTAATTTATTAGAAGAATTTTTACTTAAGCAGAATTTCATGATCAGTGAAGATATTTTTGAATGGGTAGATGTGTAGTTTTAGTAGTTGTAAAGGCTGAAATTCTGTTGCCTTCTTTGTATAATTATAACACATGTCTATCAATATGTACATACGTAGTTGCTTTCAGAAACAGTAAATTACTGTATATAATTTTTTTTTGGTCAAATGTTTATCTGGTTCTTTTCACTTGCTCATCAACACCTTTTTTTTTCTTTCTTTCTCAATCGTGGACACTACCAGTCTCCAGGAAATCCTATTGTCAGTCTGTTAATGCATAGTCACGCAGAGGTTTACATTGTTTTGGTGGAGGGGGGGGGGGAACGCTCAGTTTTACTTTTGTGTACTGAAAACAGCAATTGCCAAGCCAGTACTTTTTGTGCCATTATTTTTCAAAATCTTTTGATTTCATGACAGACAGCGTATACATACCTTATACTAAGATAGAAAATATTTGGTTAGTTCAATATGATACATTTCATGTTCTGAGTTTGTTGTGGTTAAAGTCGAGCCCCGCAACTACGACATCTGCTACTGTGACAACAACGCAACTGCGACAGTATTCTTAATTCCAGTAAAAAAATTAATTTTTAATAATTTAAAATGAATAAAATTGTAAAAGTTAACATATTGCAAGCAGATTAAAAATATTGTATGTTTATTAGAATTCGGGAATAATTAGAGGCCTGGAATTTTCGAAAAAATGCAAAATAACCGTGATAAAATGTGAAAGTCTGCTTTGTTATAAAATGCTAAATTCTCGAGGCCGGGCAAGCACCTAGATCCTCGGTGGCATGGCCAGGCGCATCAGCCCGCTGCTCTGTCGCTTGGGCCTAGATCCTGTGTATGGTTGGCAAGTGGGAGAATAGACTAGTAGATAAACAGCCAGCTTGCAATTCGTGACGAGAGAGAGACAAAAGCCATGGCACCTACACATAGACACTGTTGTCAGGCCATCCCAATAAAACTTCCGCACGGCTCAGACGACGACATGGCTGTTTAGAACAAGAACTGCATGTTCTGACTGAATAACTGTGTACATATGTAGTTCCTTCAGTAAGAATATTTGCCCCTCGCTGTGCTATACCCGAGTCTCTCTCACACCAACATACACATATGCGGACACACTAACAAAAGAGACATGAGGATTGCCTGGGAGATAAGAAACTGCTGTCTCTCTTTCACACACACACACACACACACACACACACACGCATTGGGAGAGTGGGAACAGGGTTAAGCGACTTTTTTTTTTGTCTTGGGCCGATTCTGTTTGGACAGTTAGGTGGAAAAAAAAAAATAAAAACCAAAAAATGAACTTAACAAAAAAAGTTAGTTTTTGAAGGGGTAGAAGTCGGGTAGTTTGTAAACTACGACCACGCAACTACGACAAATTTCTCGGAAACCGTGGCTTGTCGTAGTAGCGAGGCTCGACTGTTAATTGTTTTCATTTGGTTTAGGTGTGAAAAAGTGGGTTTCTTAGGGGCCCAAAACCTGTCGTCTTACGGGGGATTGATTCCTCTCAGATAGGATTTACGGCTTTTCTTACAAATCAGGGAATATTGAGATTGTTTTACTTTTTTCACGTTGACAAGGCATAGTTTATCGTTTCACTTTTTTTCACATTGACAAGGCATAGTTTATCGTTTCACTTTTTTCATGTTGACAAGGCATAGTTTATCATTTAACTTTTTTCACGTTGACAAGGCATAGTTTATAGTTTACTTTTTTTTCACGTTGGTATGGTATTGTTTCTGCTACTTTTGTGACCTCTGTAGTCGCTCTCGTAAAGAAAGTAAGTTTTCCTTGTCAGCTGTTTCCCATTGCAAAATAATAAATATACAGTTAACCCCCGATCTAACGACATCTGCGATCCAACAACATAATTTTCAGGAACCCTGGAAAAATTATTATTTACAAAATTGATCAAAGCTAAGCAAAGTGCAATAGATCATAGTACAGCGTTATTTAAATAATAATTTTGTGTACATTAAACAATAGAGTACTGCAGTTATAAAAAATTAGTGATATGCAGCTGTGAAACAAAAAAAAAACTATTAAAAAAATGTTAGAAACTTTGGCTAGAATATAGTTGAAACGCGCGCCGGGTGTGTTAGGCCGCCCGCACAACACCGACATGTGAGGCATGATGGGAATGCTGCCATATCTCCTCCTCCCCCTCACTTCTCGTTGCTCCCTCCTCCGTGCATGCCTATCTCACATTTTTCCCCGCGCCCTCCTTTCTGCACTTCCCTCTCTCACTCCTACATGTCTCATCTGTGCTACGCAGTCAGCCATCTGACGTGCGCATAGCAACGGTATTGTATTGTTCGACTTGTTGCTCGTCTGCGCGCGTTGTATTTTGCTTGGAGAGTGCTGTGCTGTAAGAAACACACAGCTAAAAATAGATAACACCCCTCCTGACTGTCCACGCCAGCCAATAACCATTCACTCCCCCCACCCCAGCCGCCAACAAGCCAGATTGTGCTCGTGTGCGCGCGCATCAACTGCTGATGCCGACTGTGATAAATCACGTGCACTAGCAGCCTGTCTGGCAGAAAAGTAGTGTCACATGTTTTCCTTTTCTTTCCCACCCTCTCCCACCAGCGATCGTCTTTGTTACCATGTCTGGTGATTGCCCAGGGGGTGGGAGGATGAAAAGACGACACGTTATTTTTTTTCCCTCATTACAGCAAAGAAAAAGAAGGACCAGCATGACACTCAGTCGGTAAAAGAGACAAAAATACTATCCGGCATTGTCTCGTCTTTTTTCTCTTGCCTCACATCAGGTTGTGCGTATTAGAATTGAGCTCGGCTTGACCTTAACAACTTCCGCTGTGTTATTGATCACACTGCACGTGAGGCGTATGGCTGCAGCATAAAAACTGTCTACTAGTCCCATATGTTACATGTGGGCTGATAATGTTTTTGATTATGCTCACTCAACAAGGCAGCGATAAGAACGACTGCTACCAGTGTATCTATAGCTCTCCCGTCCCTCATCCTACACAACTTTGTCTCGTGGCCGCACGCGTGGCGGCTAACGGCACTTCGGGGATTATGGTGCACCATTTTAATTGGAAGACACATTTTCATTATATTAAAATATAATTTCAAGAAAAACGTGTTTATTTTAAGTTGGTAATTGCTCTATGTTAACTTTAAGAATAAAAAACCACTTAAAATTTAAAAAATAAATTTTTGGGGGTGCCAAATTATTTACCTCTCAACTAACGACATCTGTGATCTAACGACATAATTACCTGGCACTGTGCGGTGTGGTTAGATTGAGGGTTTATTGTATTATGGTTCCAATAATTTCAGAAAATCGATTAAATTTCTTTCTATGTCCTGTAGTGACAAATTTTTTGACACAGCGACTGGAACAGAAGTTACCGAGAAGAAATGGTAGGGATTAATACCCCTTAACGTTAACATTTTCTACTGTTTCAGTTTTGCTTATGTGCATTCATTCTCTGCTTTGAAATAGTAGTTGTAAACAAACGTAACTTAGTATGTGCAATTGTATTTACGGTAATTACCTCGCTTGAGAGAGAAACGGAAACAAATGGCTGATACTTGTGCTACACCTGTAATAATATTATAATTTTTAATTGGTTGGGTCCTTGCGTGTGACCTTATAAGCATGTTCAGTTGTATAAGTTTCAAACATACGCTAGATTGTGTATTTGTTCCGTCGTCCTCACCCACCAGTATGGCATGATGCTGTTTGTTGGAAGTGACCATTATAACTGTTCTTGGAAACCTTGAATGTACTGAAAATTTATTGTGCATTCCTTTATATATACTGCGTTTGCTGTTGGATGATGTTTTCTATTACATCATTTCAAAATATGAAGTGTTGAAGTAAGAATTCTTTGTGCAGTTAAAACATTTGAAGATACTAATAACAAGGAAGAAGTTAACGGCAGTCCAGAATTGATAATTTAGCACTTTGTATCAAATTTTTCTTTCCGGTACATCAGTAATTACATTTCTGCCTTTAAATCACTTTATAATGAGTGCATGCATTTATGTAATGATGAAGGAAGGCCACGTGTATGTTAAAAAGTGTGGCAGAGTGATTTTTTTTTCCTATGTCATTTCCATTTATTTGAAAGTTGATGGCCTCGAGGGACACACACATCCTAGCAGCGAGATGATGGGGATAAAGAGACAAACACAACCCCTGCTCCTGAACCCAGGGAGGTCGCTTCTCCTCTCTTTCTGCTTCCTCAGCCTGGAGCTCTAGCCACTGAGGCAAGCTGTCGACTCTCTGTACGTACAGTACAGTAATAGTGGGACTGTTCGTGGACTCAACACACACTCAATTCCTGCCAAATAGAACATTTTAGTATTGCAATGTAAAACAAAAAGGAAGAGGCCTCTAGACTATCAGTATGTACAAAAGACAGAAGCACAAGTACTCACGTTTTAGTACTTGACAGATACACACACAAATAGGACGGCACATAATTTTAGTATTGCATTTACTTCTTCCGTTGCAAGTACACGGTAGTAAGTTTTCTTCTTTTGAAACATTCTGTGAATATCGAGAGTGTGTGTGTGTGTGTACGGTAATTCATTATCAAATTTAGAAACAAATGGCCATTTGAAACTAAATTATTGGATAAATATTTATTTTTTTTAAATTTGCAATCTAATATTCCTGAATGTAAATGCATAACTGCTAAATATGAAAGTTACTAAGTACGTCTTGTAAAGGTTTACGTAAGGTAAGAAAGTGCAATAGATATGTAAAAGGAACTTGTAACTGAACATTAAGTTTATTTCTCAACTTCAACATTTAATGAGGCAGATTCAAACACTTACAGTACTGCATACATATTATCATAATTTTGTTTTTGGACTGAGATGGATCATCGTACCCAAGTAGGATATCTTGGCAAATGCAGTGAAAATAGGGGGCAATATTCATGTTTAGTGTAGAAGAATTTATTTTATTTGCAGCTAAATTGTACACATAGTAAACTGAATAGCAAACATGTCAACTTTCGCTTACTTTATTATTCAAAATTAAAAAAAAAAAAAAAAAAGAAGAAGAAGAAAAACCGAAAAACTTCCAAGATATAGTAAATTATTTAGATATGTCAACTTGTACGGCAATATTTATAGTTTCTGGTTTGTTGAATGTGAAGTATATTTTTCGTATTCTTTTGAAATTCAGATGCTGCAGTTATTTGACAACTGTAACAGTGATTGTAGCACAGTCTTAATACATAATGGTCATGAAGATTCTGCACCAGGTACTTGTGACCACACACAGGTGAAGGCTCTGTCTTTATACATTTATAGTGGCATGCACTGTTGAATGAATGGTCCCATTAAAAATGTGTTCTGTGAATTTAAATGCAGAATAATCTTACAATGATAGAGGAATGTAATAAATAGAAAAGTATTAAATATTTAATTGTAGCAATGTGTATGTTCTTGTTTCTGTGTCGCTGCACGTAGCTTTTAATTGCTCAATCTACCGTACGTATATCTAATCCTCAGTCTTAAAAGTCGTGCTGATTGTGTATTTTAAATAGTGCAGGACCAGGTAAAATAATTTTCGTATTGACTCTAGTACTTCAGTAATACTGTATTAAGAAACCTGTTTCAATACCTTTATGTTTTAAGAGGTATTTCATTAGTTTGCAGAGTCCTTTGTTTCTTTACCCTAATTGTGATTTCAAATGTGGTAAAGTGTATGTATGTTTTGTTACTGTAATTTAATTCCTGCTTTGAGCTGGTAGACATCTACAGTACATTGCTAAGAACTTGTCTTTGTTTGTGCTGTTACAAGCACAGTTTCGTGCAGCAGTTACCTGCCTGTAAATAACAAATATTGCTAATGTATCTTGAACATCATATTAATATTACTATTTTTGCAGTAGTTGGAATGTTACAGACTGCAGGCTCGGTGCCTGTGCTCGCTCGTGTATTAGTATGTATACCGGCCTCCCGACTACAAACCCACTCACAAGACACTACGTAGCATTTAGGAACTGATTTTTTTGATTACAAATAAAATGTTTAGAAACAATTGTGTCTTTATCTTTGAATCTGACTTGGGTACAGGAAGTTTGACCCATTGATACAACTATCCTTGATTTTAAGTTAGTTATGGGCATTACATAGTTTGCAAACGTGCAGCTTGCTACAACAGAGACTGAATAATGCTATAGGACATTCACGACAAAGAGAGACTTTTTAACCCTAATTACTTTTTTACTTTCCTATAGTTTCTACAGTATATTCCTGCCACTTTAATATAATATAACCAGGTGTCTGCATTAATAGGGAGAGACAAAGGCCGCTAGTTAACTAATTGCATATTCAAATTATAGAAACACAAGTACTCACATAGTACCGTGGGGCTTGATAGTGACACACAACAGAAGGACGAGACATATTTTGGGTGGAAACATGTTTAGCCACAAAGGTGGCTTCCTTGGACGAAGAGTAGACCAGTACAGCAAGATGGCGGGCGGTAATTGGTTAAACTAGTGGCCGACTCCTAGACTAGTCTTCAAATGCTCTCCTAATCTTCGAAATGAACTAGTCTGTCTCAAACTCTTAGGTAGTGAAATAGTCAAGACACTTACCACTACCAAGGGATCACATCCATGCAATAGTCCACGCTGCAGCACATCCTTCAATAGCAGGCTCGCAAACCTAACCTACAGCCACAACTGTGCCACTGAGAACCTCACTTACCAGCTGCAATGCAAATATTGTACAGCAGAGTACATAGGCCTCACCACCAACACTCTTAGGCAGAGGATGAATGGCCACAGGGCGGACACCAACATGACTCTAGCTGGTTCTAATGTGGACTCCCGGGACTTTACTACTGCAACACAACCAAGGTACCGTCCACCAGCAGTGCAGAACTCGGGAGATGGCAGCTGGCCCACCAGTAGATAACCAAATAAACAACCAGCCTTAACTTCAGACAACACCTCACATCACACTTTCAAATCTGCCGCCTATCCTAGTTTGCCTCCTGGCTGCTAGGTCAACCAATTACTGCCCGCCATCTATCAGTACCGGCCTGCTCTTCGCCAGAGGAAGCCACTTTTGTGGCGAAATGTGTGTCTATGCAAAATGTGTCTTGTCCTTCAGTTGTGTGTCACTGTCAAGCCCCACGGTACCATATGCGAGTACTTGTGTTTACTTATTTGAATATGTAGCAGGTTTCTACATTACCACTTTTTACTTTTTCCTGCTAGTTGGTACACCAATTACTGTAGGGTCTGTTTTATCTCCATTTGTTTCTATGTACAATATTCCTGCTGTTTACAACACTCAGGGCCGGTTTCACAATGTCTGGTTATGTTACGATTATCATCCAATTAAATGTTAAGTGGTGGTTACTAGTGTTTTGTGATTCTCGAGTTATGGTTAACTTAAAACTGTTGTTTAACTAGTGGTAACCAATGGTTAAGTTAAACACAAGAGGAAGTTCCTGTTACTGAGTTAATAGGAACATTTAGCAAATATGGCAAATTGTGTTTTCAAGCAACTAAATGTAACCCTTGTGATGAAATGTATGCTACAGTATCACTGGCAATACAAAAGTTGTTTCACAACTGAGGTTATGGCCGACTTAATTTTTTATTTTTAAAAGTGATAGTTGCAGACAAAACTCAATATTGGTACAAAGTGAAGAATTTCTTGCCGCTACAATTTTTGTAAAGATATTTTATCAACACAAAAATTATAACTTTCCTACTATTGCGAGAAACCTGTTAAACACTTCATAACTATCATCCAAACTAATTTTGATTCAACGATTCACACACAGAAACAAAATGAGGTTATTTTCAACGCCTCTAAATTTGAAGCAAAGATTCTTATTACCGAAAAGAAATCTTCAATTATCATTTGGCTTCATTCATGAGAGGTTATTTTCGCTAAATATAAATAACACAAGAGAGAAAGTCTCTTGTAGTAATTTCGCACAAATATGACCGGAACGTGCAAATCAAAACCGTTGAAATAAAGTAGAAGTGTTACTACAAGTCTGATTACTTTCATCCATGTTTATTACGAATTTTGACTTTCTCGTACAAACATGTTGAAGTGATTTTCAGTGGCAATCCACGTCACTCCTTGAAGACTTGCATACTCTTTGGTTATTCTTTTTTGGTGTCTATCTTTTGACGTTTTCGTACTTTGCTTTTAAAATTTTGTCTGTTTGGGGACACACACCCGAAAGAGTGCTGAACTCGGCTGCAACTGTCTTATAATATTCCTCTTTCTGTTTCCACGTCACTGTGTCTGTTTTTACATTCCACAATATGAGAACATTTTTCGACTAGGGTGATTAGAAGTTTGTTTTCAGAGGTAGTAAAACTACCGGATGTGCATGTTAAACCTCTTTCGTCCATTGTTTACAAACTAATGTTTACCATGACTTAAAAAAACAATTCAGCGCCCAATCACATTTTGAAATGTCACTGCATGGTTGTCAAATTTACATTAACCAGCACTTTGCTGATCATAACGTTCTTATACGGAAGAAGTGGTTTCAGAAATGCTATTGTTTTAACCAGTAGTTAAAAGTTTTGTTTATACGTAATCATCATGTGGTCAGATAACCAATACTTTAAACAGACATTGTGAAACCAGCCCTCAGTACAGTATTTATATTTCTCGCTACCAGCGGAGTCTCATTAATACAAACCCGAAGGGACCTAAATTTTTTCAGTTTGTTATAGTGAAGTGTGTATTAATAGGTGTTTACAAAAACTAAAAAAGTTCTGTAAATATATTTGCAGGATGCTTAGTCCAATAAAAATATTTTCATACCCCCACCATGACTTCTTTTAAAAACTTAACTTGATTTTACATTGTTTTATGTATAAAGAGCTTTGTACTAAGCAGTTAACTTCTCATCTTATTCCAAGAGGAAAGAGAACCACTTTGTATTAACAGGGTTTGTATTAATGGGGTTCCACTATATTTACACTTATTCTTTATGTTCTTTGACTCCATTTTCTTGGCCATTTAGAAACTTTCGCTCACGTGAAAGCGCCACGGGTGTTTGCCTCGTGCAATGTTTGCTCTATATCATGTGATAGTACCACTGGCTGTTCGCAACTTGTAACAAATTACTCTTCACTCACGTGACAGTACCACAGGAACGCAACCACTAACAATTGCATATGGGTCATTCCATTTCAGTTCAACCAGGCCATGACACCCACCATCTCAGATTTTAATGAAACTTTTTGTACTTGCTAATACCATCATGTTATGAAACTGTACCAATTTTTTCCTCCCTGGGCCAAGTAGTTTTTGAGAAAAAAATTGTTAAAGTTGGTGCAAATCCCCATGAGTGTAATGTCAATGATGTATCTAGCAACAACAGACTGTCAAGTAAAAAATTTGCAGATCTGTGACCTAAGTACATACCTGCTTCAAAATTTTACCACATAGCTATTGGATTATGTAGATTTCAGTAAAAAATA